>BQNB010083327.1:2786-29066 GCA_026074375.1 Tanacetum coccineum
GTGTCTTAGGTCCCCAAGAGACACTAACTCTCTTACTTTTGTGCAGGGAAATCCATAACAAGCTTTGAATAACAAAGGAATATTTTCCAGGCTGTAGTTGTTATAGTTAGTACTGCCAGTACAAAATGATAGATCATTAGTACTACTAGTTAGTTTATTAGTACTGTTAGTATAAGAAGTTAGTACTGGTTATGTGATATGCATGAGAAATATTAGGAATAGATATGCATGATCATTTAACGCGCTTTGTAAGCCCATTAGGGTTTTCCTTAGTGTATAAAAGGAACCTTACGGCATAGTTAGATACATCAATTCTCACAGCAAACACATATCAATTTATAGTTAGTTATTCTGTGACCTAGGCAGAATATTTGCAATCAATATATTCAAGTTTAGTATTCATTGTTCTTATTAGTATTGCAAGTTAGATTCCGCATAAATTGTAGTATTCACAATCATAGTTTCTCATATAGTTAGTTTGGATTTATCTAAGTTAACTAAGCTTTAACAAGCTAAGAAGATCCGTTTCATTGGTACTTCACATTGATGGATACGGCGTATAGGATGTCAGAATAGTAATCTTAAAATGTCTTCGTTTAAGCTCCAGAATGCGTGTCTTTTTGCTAATTTTTACCAAGTACTCCATAATTACTGCAATTCTCAAATACAAATGATTAAGTAACAATTCTTGCAATAATTATACAAAATGGGTTATTTACATGGGATAAATGATGCTATAAAAGTGACGTTTTTTGATGTCATTAATCCCCCCACTTGAATCCTAATTTTCCTCAAGTAGCCTTAGAAGTTTATAAGAATGTATCCCTATGGATTTTTTCGTTAAGCATGTATTCGTTCAATTACAAGTACACAACCAAACACCTCACGAAATAGGAAGACGAAAACACTCAAATCACTCAACTAATCTATGCGGTAACATGTAACTAATTCACTCAATTGCTTGGTCGTGATGAGTATTCTATCATAAGCTTGGCAAGAATACACACCTCCACCACTAGAGCTAAGGATTAACAGGTTTATAAAGGTAAATTGGGTTTATTTTAAAGGCTTAAAAGGGTTTGATCACTTTATCTAGTCTCTACCAATACTAATATTCCGGAAAAGGCGACAAAGACCATACATACACACCCATAACAATGGGATAGACACATATGACTGCATTCAAACCTTAACTTGAATAAGCTAAAGAATAGGACTAGTAGAGTGATATAGGGTATGGATCTTCTAACTTTCACCAAAAGTAATAAACCAAGGTGTCTGAATCACACATACATGGCCGTAACAACGGAATAGACATGCATGATTCGATCGAATCCTTATTCGAGTAAAACCTAAGGTTAATCATTAGGAAAGGGAAATAAATTGTTGTTAAATAAAAATTTACGAAACAACTAGATTAAGTCCAAATAGACAAGGTACAAGTTGCTAGATACTTTTTCCCAACCGTTACCATGATTAAGACACAACTATATACATAAACGTCTTGATCATAGATCAAAAACAACAACCTGAGTTGGCGTTCCCGTAACGGTCAACTCCCAATCATCCTATACTTTACATACTTTTACAAAGATAAGTGGCGATATCTACCACTTTATATAAAACTTTACATCGTTGATTTATAACCATCTATCAACGAATAATCGATCCTTCAAATAATACCATTGGTTTAAGCTTTAACAAATCGACTATCTTCAGACTTTCCTCCTCTTTTTTGTTGCAATTTTCTAATTTATTTGTTTTTTTAACCATACTATACTACGAATCTCGGTGTAATTTCACTATCTTCACGATCATAATAACTCCGGATAATATCTTCGATAATTCATCATTCTTCGGACGTACCAATAATTGTGATGGTAGTAAAAATACACGAGTTTTGACTACTTTTTACATTCCCATTGCAATGTGCAAATTTTCCAACCATACCAGAGATAGAAAATGACAAAGGACATAGGAAATACACACTTTACATTTAATCAACTAGCAACTTATAAATGGACTTAATCTAACAGGGTAGGCTAAGGTGTAAAGGTGTAACGAAACAAATAGTTGGTGTTATCTTATAGGATTGGCTCTACTAATTTTTCAAGGGGTATATTACCCTTAAAATGAGAGTAAACAATGGGTTTATATGGGGGTTAACTAACCAGTGTAGTTAGTTAATAACATAACATATAAAGGCTTTTTGGGTGTAATCCTAGAAATTTACCAATTTAAACAAGTTATTCCATCTAAATCCATAGTATTCATTATTGTGGTCTCGAATAGATATACCAAGCCAAGTTTTAAAGTCTACAACATCACCGACACACTCATATTTTTGTGGGATTTGGGTAAAAATCTAGAAACGGATAAGGTTGAATCCTCACAATATCTAATAAGGGTTATGTGTGCAGGTTATGTAATTAGTAATTTCACAAAATTATGCTTGAAAAAATTTAAATTTGAGCATAATTTAAGCATTTTTATGTAAAAAATAGGACAAGTATCGTTCTAATTCCCACCCCCCACTTAAATTATACAACGTCCTCGTTGTATATATAAAACATTAAAAATGGGAAATTAAAAGAATTAGAACGAGAAACTCTCCTGATATTTGCTCGGTAGATTCTCCAAGTTGAGTTTATAAGCAAGAATGTATGTTGTAAATGCGTCTGAATTCCAGCATGACTACAACACACATAGGATTCCAGATGATCGATACTTCACCAACGTTGTCGATTTCTTTTCTAGCGAGGTCCTGTGCAAAATATAGGAAAAACATGCAAAATCCTATCTCGGGTATCCTACGGTTAAAAAATAATAAAAATAAACTATACAGGCAGTCAATACCCCGTATCTAAAAACTAGGATATGCCGTATAGAAAGACCTCTAAAAAGTATCAATACGAGTCAGTCTGCCAAATACACCGTATCATTTGCACGAATACGCCGTATAGACAGATCTGACGATCAAGTTTTAAATGCAAAAAAATAAAGGATTGATAACGTCCAGACATTCAATACACCGTATGATATGGAGCGGATACGCCGTATTGATGTCTGGGAAGACAGACTCGATAAAAATAAATAAATACAATCTGAGTTGTTTCCCGGGAAGCACTTTTCTTTAAGCTAGTCTTTAAGCTATACTTTTTCTTTAGCTTTCTTCACTCCATGGTGCGCGTTACGGTCCACCCCTTGTCCTTTTTTTGAAAAATATCTTGGTAGATGTGAGACACACTATCTTCGTTTCTTTCCCAAGCATTGTATTAACATGATCTTATAGCAATGTATTCTTCGTTAGGTCCTAATAAATACTTTATTGTTTCAAACTTCTCGGCTTTGTACACCCTTTTACTAGGCTGCTCATTATTCAGATTTTCAGATTTGGGCGCTTTCTTTTGGCTTCGTTCATCCTCTTTTTCAATGTCATCCGTTTCTTGAGCATTCAAATAAGGCTTAAAGAATGAGTCAATAGTAGTGTTAGGAGGGTTTCCATAATCAGATTCCTCCCATTCTTCATCGCTTGATACTATGTCATTCATCGGTTATTTATTCCAACTTTCATTTATCCAAGAATGCAATAATGCTTTTTTAGTCATTCCATCCACTCTCTTATGTTTTTCGAATATTGAATTCACTCAGGATATGAATTCAAGTTGATCAAGCCCCCAGTTATCACCTTCCTCCAACATTTCATCTTCGCCATCACGGGATAGGGGATTGAATTTACAGAAAGATTTCTCAACAAGTTCTTTCTAAGTGGTGATTTTGCCATCCCCTCCATCTATCCACCATTGTCTTGCATCAATAGTATGACAAACCATCAATTTTAGGTCGTTATTTTATTCTCGAGTATTAATTATAATTTTCATTTTTATGTTGAGATATGAACTCTCCGAAAATAACGTAAGCGACATTTAAACGGTTTTCTTTCCTCCGCCTAAAAGGAGCTTTGTTGACATAGTGAAATCTCGAGTCGGAAACTCGGAAGGAGTGAGTATGGCGAAAGTGCTTTGTAGCCCAACACAAATAAAATTTTGGTTCTTGGTTGGTGTTTCTTTCCTTATCTACTTTACATTATTATTGTTGATTATCGTGTTTTAGTATAGAAGTAATGCTTATTCATATTGTATTTGATTTGAAACATATAAATCAGATCATAGATTTTTGAAAGTAAACTTTTGAAACGTAAAAACAAACGTGTAAACTATCAACCCAACACGCCTTCCTAGTTTCCCCATAATTGGGTATCAGGAGCATGGGTCACTTCAGATTTTAAAATAAATTGTATTTTAAAGCTTGGGATCGATCTATGGATTTCGAAAATATATCTCGAAGGGCAATCATGCAAATACCGACCACTCTTTGAAAGCGATAAGTTTTTATTTATTGAAAAATAGATTCGAGACATAAGTTTAAAATCAAAAGATCTAGGATACCTTTGTGCAGTTATACCAATGGTGATTTTCAACCTATTGTACAAAATTCGGAAACCAAAGTAGATGAGGTTATCCCTTTTGAAAAACAAAGCGATGATCTCAAAAAGAGACTTGCGAAAAATAATAAAGCAAAAAATGGTTATTTACAACGCTTTGCCAAGAAAAGAATATGAAAGAATTTTTATGTGTAACACGGCAAAATAAATTTAGAAAACTTTGTTAATCACCCATCAAGGTAATAGCCAAGTCAAAGATAATAAGATCTACCTTTTGGTTCAACAATATGAACAATTCATCATTTCCGAAGACGAATCTATAGGTAGTGAATTTAGGGTTCGATTCGATAGATAGGATGAAAGAATTGTTAAATTCATTAGGTTTTGCAGGTTTATAATGAAAGAATAAATATATTAAATGTCGTGCAAGATTTATTTTCAATAATAATTAAAAACTTTAAGTTTTCAGAACCTGAGCGTTTGACGCCGTCAAGGTTGTGGTGACCCCGTCACAGGTGTTGTGGTGACGGTGTCACGTGTTAATCATGACGCCGTCTCCACAGTCTGTGAAAATGAAAATTTTGTTTTTGATGAAAAAATTCCTGCACTTGATTCCATAAGTTAATTCCTGTATAAATGGTTATACAAAACCTGAGATTCAACAATTCAATCATATGACTCGAAACTGACGTGAATTAATCTAAAAAATTCATTTATCATGTTTGAATTTGGCTCAAAAGCCGGATAAATTCTCCTACACTTATTGGTTGCAAAATACCTTTGATTGAAATTAAGACGAAGTTAAAGACAAACAAAGCATGATTACAAGATAGTTTAAACATAATAAAATAAACTATGAAGAATAAAACACACAAGACACTCCTAATATGCGGGAAAGTAAATTGGGTTGCCTTCCAAGAAGCGCTTTTCTTTATTAACGAGTCTTGTAGCTAGACTTGAAGTCACACGTCCTTACGTGACTTCTCCTTCATCATAAATTGCTGTTAGGTATTTGGGTCCAAGCTCTAGGCATTCTTTGTAAAATCCCAGTATCTTGCTCATTACATACTCTACTCCTCTTCTCTTGTCATCTTCGTTCCTAAGATAGACTGATTTGGTATGCTCCTTTTCTAAGTCTGACAGTGAATCGTATTGTTCTATCTTATGGGGCATCTTATAGGAAACTTCATTGGTCCCGTTAATGAATCTTACATTTCCTTCGGGTGGGTCGTGAGTCATGTTGAATATTTCTATAAAAGGTCTCCCTAGTACCACTTGTGACAACCTAGGGTCTATGATTGAACTAAGATTCTAGACAAATATGAAGTCTATGACATAGATGAAGTTTCCTACGAAAACATGCATCCATTTTATCCTTCTTGTAAAATTGCTAATTCCTCCATTAATCTTTCCTAGGGTCAAGTTTTCTTCTCATGATCCAGTTGTACATCATTCGGGTCATGATATTAAGAGGAGAGTTGAGGTCGATGTAAGCTTTTTCGATATGCACGTGTCCAATATTGCACGGGATCTTAAGGTTGTAGGGGCATCCTTCTGTGATGATAGGGTTTCTAAGAAATATTGAAGGGATTGGGCCACTCATTAGGTACCTATGGTAGGTTAGTTCATTCCTAGTCGGGAAAGTGTCGAAGTACTCCACTACTGTTTCTTCCGTCGTTGCCCCTTCTCCTTCATTGGGATCCTCATTTTGGGGTTCATCATCATCTCGTATGATCTCGATGAACATCACTTCTCCATCATCCTCCTTAGAGCAGACAAATTTCGTATTAGAGGATTGGGGAACCAACCCGAGCGATTCAAGCATCGAATTTAGCTTTCGTACCTGTTCTGTGGCGATAGAAGCTAATGGATCAGGTTGTGGGTGTGGGTTAGAGTTGGTGTCTTCGGGGTTGTCTTCTTCTTGCTCGACTTCTGGCTCATTAACTTGGGATTCATCGGGCTGCTTGGGGTGGATTGTGATGGCGTTGATTGAACTATGGATTTGTGTTGAGCATTGCGGGTCCATTATTGGGTAAGAACGAGCAGACGAAACTGGATAGGTCCCCAGTTTTGGGTTCTTAACCGTATCACTAGGTAATGTGCCCGGATGAGCATTGAGGATCGATAGTTTGGTAAGAACGAGCAGACGAGACTGGATGGGTCCACAGTTTTAGGTTCTTAACTGTATCGCTAGGCAATGTGTCTGTTAATTGATCGATGATAGTCTTCAACACAGTGTCGATTTTGTTAGTCATCTCGCTTTGCTGTTGTTTGAAATCGGCTTCAAACTTAGATAGTCTAGCGTCTTGAGATGCCATAAATTCGGAAACCAGTCCTTTTATATTTGATTGATTGTTAAATTTTTAAGGACGGTTGTTGAAGGAATGGTTCGGGATTGAACCGTTGGGTTAGAACCGGTTAGGTGGGTTCGAAAGATCATTTTGGGAGTTTTGAGGTTGTCTCCACCTAAGGTTCGGATGACTTCTCCATGACGGATTATAGGTGTCACCAAGATAGTTTTGCTCAGGCTTAAAGGTATACCACTTACCTCCTGCTTCATCGGTACATGAGGATGCGTATGTAACAAAGGCTTGTTCAGGGTTTTCAATGCGATACTATGTCATGGGACCCACTGCAGATTCATTGGGTATGATTTGATCCACTTGGTAGATCATTCAGAGCAAGATGAGCTCCATCAGTGTTACGACGTGATTTTCGAGCTCAATTAGACGCGGTCGGAGATACTCGGACAATCTTGAGCAATGCAATGGCTTGACCGGCTTAGCGAAATCCCTTGGGTCATTCCAACTTTCATTATCATAGAGGGCGAAGTCCTCTAATAATGCCCAAGATTCTTCGGCTTTGAGGTCACGAAGCTTACCACCGGTCGATTGGTCAATGGTTCGTCTTGTGACGGGATTAACATGGTCATAAAAAATTTGGACTTAGAGCCAAAGGTCTATGCCATGATGAGGGACTTTTTGGAGTAAGTCCTTGAAACGAGTCCATGCTTCGGATAGAGATTCTCCATGATGTTGTTGGAACCACTAAATATTGTTATGCGGAGTTTTACGGTCCTTCCTGGTGGAAAGAATTGAGCAAGGAATCGGGTAGTAAGATCCTCCCATGTGAGATGGAACCTGCAATAAGGCGTTCAAGCCAGTTGCTAA
Organism: Tanacetum coccineum; assembly: GCA_026074375.1. NCBI lineage: Eukaryota > Viridiplantae > Streptophyta > Magnoliopsida > Asterales > Asteraceae > Tanacetum > Tanacetum coccineum. The sequence continues at coordinate 10,401 of BQNB010083327.1, forward strand.
GCTTGATCGTGTAGAACTTGAAATAAACGCAGTCACATTCCTTCCTATTTTAACATAAAGGTCAAGCGAGTCCCACAATTTAAGAAAGTCTTGAGGTATTGATTTGGATCTCAGACCGAAAGTCCTGAATGAACTGCATTTTAACAACAAACCGGCATGGTGACGATCGAAGAGGTACCAACGTTTGTCTCAGCGGGGAGCTCGATGGTGTTCCTATAGCCCTCGTGGCTTGGTTTGGAGTAATCTCTTAGAGTACGAATAGGATTCTCGTCTCCCATGGTGGTTGGCGAGAATGGGTTACGAAACAATAAACACGAAGAAAAGATAGACTACAAGAAAGCTAATGGCAGAATTAAATTCCTCAACTTTTAGAAAGGATTCCAAAGCGAGTAGAACATCAAAACTATATCAATACATAACTATTTCCCCAGGCGGCGGCAACAAAAAAACTTGAATGTGCGGTCATCCGTAGACTTCTACACGAGAAGTTTTAACACCATCGCCTAGGCATTTGCACCTAATCGTTGTATGTAGTATGAGAGCAAGAACTCGGGTTGTTTATCGTTCAAACTCGAGGAAGTAGTTGAGAAGGCTTGATCACTGTCTACAGAATTCCAAGGGTTGCGATGATTCATTTTTGTATTTTATATATTATGGAAAATCAAATAAATCATATGTTGAGAAGATTGGTTGGTTTTAGCTAAAAACTAAACATATTCTACGCATAATTGTGATAACAATAGGAACAAAGATTATTCTAAATTTAATCATGTATTACTCTTTAGATTGCTTCTCCTAGTGTTGTTGCCTTGTCACCCTTGTGATGATCTGTGTAACTATTTCCTAAAGCATGAACGAATTACACGAACTGTGGAAAACTAGAGGGGGGTTAAATAGTTTACCGCAATATAATTTAAGGTTTTAAAGTGTTTGTAAAAATTCTAGATTCGACTTTATGTGAATTCAAATTCTTCGCACAATATAACAATATACCTATCTAAACTATTAAGTAGAATAGTAATGAAAATATGCAAACAAGAGATAAGATAAGAACAATCAAACCATAACGGCAAGGATTTAAGAGTTCGTCAACGAAGCACCTTCTTCGCCCTACTCCACTCCCGAGCACGAAAACTTAACCGAGTTTTTTTCCTCACTATGTCAACAGCTCCCTTATGGCGGAGAAAACATACACAAAGTTGGCTTACACCGATTTACGACCCAGAAGCTAAAATGATGAGTTCTAATCTTAGCTTAGAACCAATCTACCACAACACAACTTCACACTTGTTCACGACTTCACTACTTCACGACCTTCACACTTTAAGACTTCTACAACACTACTTATATCACAACTATCTAGCACTACTCGGTAAGATCACCACGATCTAACTATGCTTACAAAGATCCCCAAGATCTAACAACTATACAACTTTACAAAATTTATAAAAGATTTACATGTTATGATATGAATGCTTCACTTGATGATAGAAGTATTCTTCTCTTGCACTTGAGGAATTGAGCTTGGATCACTTGGAAACAAAGCTTTATGATTAAATGATCAAAGGATTTTAGAGAGGATATGTGGGCTGTTTTGGGCAGAAAGAATGAGTGCAAAAGGTGAGAAAATAGTAGGGAAAAGTCCAGTATTTATAGGACAAACTGGGGGAGCGTCTACCTAAGGGCGGTCCCCTTAAATAGGTGGGCGGTCCCCTTAAAATTAAGGGGGCCGCCCTAGGCTAGGGCCTCCCCAGTTTGTCTTTTGTGTAGGGAGAATTTTCTAGAACTTTTCTAGCCGTTTTAGGTCCGAAAATTTGAATTTCAAAATGTTTATTTTGAATAAAACATTTCTTTTATTTGTAGAAAATGTTTTGTAATGTTTATAAAAATGTTTACAACATTTTATAAAAGTTTAAGGTTGAATAAAAATTTCCTTTGATCATAAAATGCATTAAGCATTTATTTATTCATACCTTTAAGTGATATAATTATCGAAATGAAAATTTACTACTACCTCCGTCCACATTAAGTGTTCACTTTAACTTTTTAAAGTCTTTTTTCTTCAACTTTGACCTTAAATATGTTTGTTTGTGTTATGTAATACTTGATGCAAAATATATGAATGGATTATGTTTTAAGTGTATTTTCATGGTTATAATTTTCTTTAAGTGTTATATAACACAAATAAAAATATTTAAGGTCAAAGTTAAAGAAATAAGACCACAAAAAGTCAAAGTGGACACTTAATGTGGGACGGAGGGAGTACTAATTACTTGTTTACGTTTAATTTTACATTGAACGTTTTTATATTTTGTGATTATCAAAACGTACAAAGATATTGAAAAAATATAATAATGTTTTTAGCATTAATTTTTGTCAACTTCGTCTCCCTTTTGATGATTATAAACATTTAAACTCATTAAATTATAATTATTTATTGAAACAAGTATTAGTGTGCTTCATGTCATTTCTATTCTCCCCCTTTTTTGTAGAATCAAAAAGACAGCGTCGATTAATTGTTAGTTAGATCGACGAATAATTTGCTCCCCCTTGAAGTGTGCCCCCCCTCGGTCGAGGGGCACACGGAATCAAGCTATGGTTTTTGGCTAACAAAAATGAGTTAGAACAATACAAAAATTTCTAACATGTAGCAAGAAGGAAGGAAAAATATGACAAGTGCAAGCAAACATCAAAGCAAAATATGCTTCATTCATTTAGGACAATGTGTGTGAATAACACACAAGCATACATAAATAGAAAAACGAATATGCCTTACAACATATTTAAACATCATAAAAGAAATCCGGAATAGGCCAGAGAAGGATTTTTGACTGCTTTGCGACACTAAAGGGTTTGACAGATTATATGTAGCATATTACAAAGTTAGTTGGTGTGTTGTATGGATATTGTTGAGCAAGGCGGTTGTCGGAAGGGTAATCTCTTTGAAATCTAGGTGGTGGATGAGGTCGAGTGAGGAGGAATTTAATCCAATTGATATCCTCACTTAAAGCAAGGAATTGTTTTTGGGTGAAGATGCAACAAGGGCAATACCCAACATGGGTTTTAACTTGGTTCATGTTGAGATTGTGTAGTAGGTTTGGAGAGTAAGGTGATGAGGGAATGTTGCTTTGTTGTTAAGAGAGATGCATGGCTAAGAGGTTTAATAGGTCTTGTAGTTAATTAATGTCATCAACTAGGCTTTCTCTACTTGGAGATGGAGGTGATGTGTGTTGAGTTTGGTTGTCACTTTGAGGTGAATTTTGAGTGTGAGTAACATGTAAATTGATGGGTGAGATGGGAAATAGAGGATGTGAGACACCTTGTGGTGATGTGGTAGTGTTCTTGATGTAAGGATTTGGTAATGCTTGATTGGGGTGATTGTTTTCTTGAGATGGTTCATGTTTGAGATGAGTGGTTTTGGGAATTGGTGTAGGTGGAACTTACATTGAGCCCATTAGATGTGTTTACAAGGGTTTCAGTTTTCTTCTTACCTCCAATTGGGTTTCACACTCATTATGGCTACCCTTGATGGTTTGAATATGGGTTTTGTATTAGAAGATTCATTGGTGAGGATGATTGTGATGATGTTGTTGAAATTATATTTGTAGTGGAGGAAAGGTTTAAATTAGGAAGAATGAACATTTAAAGGATCAAATCCAAGAAAAGTTTGTGAATTTAGGGAAACAGTAGCTAAGTCTAGAGGGTATTAGGTCAAAGAGGGATGAAAATACTGTTTTATCCGTCACAGTCTAGGCCGATCCATTTAATTAGGGGTTGGTCCCCTTAAAGATAAGGGGACCGCCCTTTATGAATTAAGGGGGCCGCCCACTGCCATTTCCCAGATTTCCCAAAATTTGATTTTTCTTAAAATTTTGTATGAGGGTTTCTGTTTTGGTGGTTAATTTGCAGCAAGTCCATCCTTTTATGGCAATTAAGAATTTTTTTAGCACATAGCAATTAAGCATTCAACATTCTACATATATATGACAAGTTGTAGGACAAAGCTATTTCACATAATTTTGGCATATAATCATATATGAATTGAAGACCAAAAAAATGAAGAGCATATAAAATAGTAACTAGATATAAAGCACAAAGGGTTTTTCTTGACAAGAGGGTTAAATTAAAAACAAACCAAACTTTTGTGCAAATATAGTTGTGTGCCTAATGGCAACAAATGTGGAGTAGGAGCGATTATTTTCGACATTTAGACATGTAAAAACCTAAGAAATAATCCAAATGCTCCTTGATTTAATTTTGCTCAACCAAGATTGTCGAAAATATATATTAGATTATATACTTTTGACAACAAGTAAGAGAACATTATGCATATGTGAAAAATGTTTTTAGCATATCTCAACAATATATGAAAATTGATTTTCATGTGCTCCTAGTTGTGAGAAAGATTTTTTAGAAAATAATAGATTGGGACTATTGTATATATGTATAATGAGATATGCATTTAGATATAAGAATTTGTAAAAGTTTACTTATAAACTTTTCCTAATCTTGTATTTCTGTATAAAATAGAAACCTAGACACAGAGAGAAAAAAAAATTTAGTTAGTAGTCAGGTGGTGGTCCCCTTAAAGTCCTGGCCGGTTGAGTCCCCTTAAAATTAAGGGGTCCGCCACCTGTTGAGAAAAATATTCTCATAAGAATTTTAACAAATGATTAGCCAACTCTTTATTATAGGGGCGCCCAAAACTTAATCATTTTTGTTCAATCATTCCTAGACCTAGACGTAAGTAGTTAAATGGCTCACGTTTAAGTGGTTTAGTTGTCTTCCGATGAGACCTTTTCTATAGAGATATTCCCTTTTTGAATATTATCGCGAAGAAAGTGATGGCGAATCTCAATGTGTTTTGTTCGTGAGTGTTGAACGGGATTCTTACTTAAGTCTATAGCCCCTTTGTTATCACACATTATTGGAATGTCGTCTAACCTAACGCCATAGTCTACGAGAGCTGTTTCAATTCATCCAAAAAGCTTGTTGACCTATGCCCTTTCCGACGCTTACATATTCTGCTTCGGTTGTGGAGATGGCAAAAGTGGTTTGCTTCTTCGAAAACCAAGATGTTAGGCAACATCCCATAAACGTGCAAACACCACTAGTGCTCTTGCCGATCTAAATAAATCTCCCGTATAATGCCGAATCTGCATATACGAAGTTTCATGCCGGATCCCTTGGATACCCATAATCCCTAAATGATAGTGCCTTTAATGTACCTAAGATAAACGTTTAACCAGCTTCTAGGAGAGAGGTATTGATCCCATTTGAAAGTGTGCAGCAAAGGCCAAACACTAAACATTATAATCGGGGTTCTGAGACATGTCATGAAGTATAATAAACTACCTACATTCCTCTATATTTTGGTATTATCATATCTACGGGACGTGAATTATCTAACGGACGACACCTTCTCGTCACCTCGTAGAGTGTTGTTTCCGTAGACATAGAGGTTTTCATTGGGCTTAGAGTCCTCTAGTCCAAATTCTTAAGCATTTCCTAAAATATTTTGATTGATTAAAAAATATTTCAACATCTAATGTTTTATAAATTGTAATCCTAAAAGAAATTTTATTTTCCCCCCCCCCTTCCCCCCCCCTTCCCCCCCTTCCCCCATCATACTCATATCAAAATAATTCAGAGGACAACATCAGTGCATAATCTTGGCAGATAGTCATCACACATTTCTGATGACAAGTTGATCCAGAGAGATAAACGAAGCAATGGCAGAGCAGTAGTAGTGAGTTGTGTGGTATTGTGAGCAGGAGGAGTATGAGGTGGGAGGTGGGGATGGTATCATGTGCATGCACACTGTACAGACTTGGGTACTGTGAGTAAGATATTGAGTGATTTAGATATGGTCTATTTTACAAATAAGAGGCGAGGGGGGGGGGGAAGGGGGGCCAGGCAGGAGGGGGAGTATTAAGGGGGGGGAGGGGGGGAGGAGGGGGGGGGGGGGGGGGTTTTACGCCTGGTAGGGGGGGGGGGTTATTTGGTGGGTAAGATTAGAGGGGGATGAGGCGGGGGGGGGGTGAGGCGCGTACGCGTGTGTCGGTGAAAGTTGGGAGAGTTCGGGAGTGGTGTGTGAGTCTGAGTTGAAAGTAGCCGGGCATAGCGCATGTGAGGGTAGGCGGGGGGAGGGAAACTGTTTGTAGTTCTCGGAGCGGTATTTTCTTCATTTGGATGTACTTTGGATGAAATACACAACACCGTGACTTGGCTCATTTAGAGAAGAAAACAGAAAATTACGAACAACACCAAGACTCTTTAAAGATTTGTGCTACACAGGCGGACCGACAAAAAGCGTACCACTATCTCCATTACATCGTACGCGTCACACCTTATCTAGTGACAGCGTCACTATCTCATGACGGCATCACCCGCACTGCAAATTAAAACGCAATTCTAGAAGATTCACTTTTAACGCCGCGTCACGGCTGTTGATTTCTTATATATACAAACCCAAATTTACGTTTTGTATGTGTAACTTTAGAATAAAAAGAGGGTAACGAACCTAGTTGTCGTTTTAACAATTGTAGGAGACGATTTTAGGGGCCTAAAACCCAAATGTAACACTTCCAATTCATTGTTTAATCAAGTAAGGTTACTTAATCATTCAATGTGTCCTATAGTTGTTTGATTTATTGTTCTTGCTTTAGTCGATAACATGCTCAGCTAAACCTATCATTGTGTTATTTATGATTGTATGAAAACCTAGAATTGTAGATCTTAGTGATGTTGGCTTCTTGTGATGGATGTGCACGTTAGGTATTAGAAAACCAGCTTTCTGTCTATAATCATTGTTTATATGTTCTAGGAAACACGATTGTATAGAAAGATACCATCGGGTAACAGTCTTCAATACCCACCTTGGCCCCTAATATGTTGATCCACTTTTTAATGTATTTTTACATGCACTTCGTAAACTCCTAGGGCCGTGTAATAGTCCTACATACTACTTTATGTTTGCATCACTCTAGCGTCATACTAAGCAAATGGCGGTTCGTGTAATTCGTTACATGCTTTAGAAATAGGTAACACATATCATCACAAGTGTGAAAAAGGCAACACATATGAAAAGTATCTGAGGGAGTAATACATGTTAAAGTAGCCCAATCTTTTATCTTATTGTTATCACCTTTAGTTTAGAATTATATTTACTTTAATAGCTAAAACCAAACCACTCTCTCCAATATATGATTTTACCTGCTTTCACAAATACAAAAATACAAAAAGAATCTTCCTTTAACCCTTAGAATTCTGTTAGACCGTGATCAAGCCTTCCCAACCTATTCCTCGAGTGAATGATAAACAACCCCGAATCTTCCCCATACTACACTCCGCGATTAGGTGCACTGCCTAGGGAGTTGTAAAACTTCTCGTGTAGAAGTCCTACGGCGACCACACATCAAGTTTTCGACAACAGTAAACGTTCCACTTGGGTTCATCATCACCTTCGTGGGTAACTCACCAAAGCTAGTAGAGACAAGAACATCACCAATCGACTATAAGAACAGCAGCTTGATCTTATATCTTCTTTTTCCTTTATAGCATGAAACAAAAATAACCTTGTTATCCTAGATATCAAGAGCAACCCGCTCTGATACCACATGTTGAGAATTGATTTGACTCATCTAGGATAGTTTTACAAATAATATTGAACACGCAGCGGAATAATAAAGAACACAATATTATCAAACAAGGTTTTAACCGAACATTGAAGCCTTCATTATATTTGATCAGAATAAATGAGGCTACACCAACTATCTAATAAACTAACTACTACTACTACTAAACGTGTACACACACACGCTTTTGCTAGACTCTCATTGAGAAGTCTGCTATTCTATTCTATTCTGGATGCATAAACTACATACCTTAGACCTCCTTTTATAGTATAAGGAGTCAAGGTTTACATGGAAACTAATAAAGATAATTAATAAGAAAATCAATTAAATATTATCTTTATCTTTGACCAAATCTGAGAGAATCTTCTAATTCTTATTTTTTGAAGACTTCTACAATGACGACTTTGGTCCTTCTTGTTTCCATCTTGTTTCATTCATTGTTGTTCTTATTTGTTATTCTGCTGCGTGATCAATGTTATGATATCCTAGATGGGCAAAACGATCTATGAAGCCTACATTTAAGGTTTCAACAATTAATCTTCAATCAGCATTAATCGCTGTTTGACTGCATTAAATGAGAAGATAACTATTGTTTGACTTCAAGTCTTCTAGAATCCCATAATGCTGAATTAGTCCTTCTTGTTTCATTCTTTTATTCTTTTGTCTCATCAAATCTGTAAATCCCAACAATCTTCCCCTATTTGATGATGATAAAACAAACAAATTCTTGCACGAACTTCCCATGAAGTTGAGATCATGGATCTCCCTGAATGAAACAATCTTCCTTTGTAAACTGCTTCCCCTTAACTTAAGATCTTCCCCTTAAGTTATCAATCTCCATTCCATGCCACCACATGATCTATAAGTTGCTAATCATATAATCATCTTCCCCTTTTTGTCTTCATCCAATAGGGAACATATAAGCAAATTTGATCTTTACAACTTCAAATCATATATCAAAACTTTTAATCCAAGCTTTCCACTGACTCAAATTACCCCCCATGAAGTTCAACACAAATAATGAACTCAAGCAGTAGAAATTTTAAACTAGCAGTATTAATAATGACTAGCAGTAGTAATGACCTTCCCCTGAAACTGTGCATGAACATCTTCAATTCTGTAGGCTTTTTGTAGTGATTACTGATGAAGAAAACTGAGTATAACGAATTTGATGAAGAAGTTGAATATCCCAAACTTGTGTCTTATGTCTTGTTTATCCACGTGACTCCAAACTTATACTGAACCAAGAAGTATAAGTAGACCGCAACCTCTTGAAAGAATCCTCAACTAGATGAGACACTGAGCACTACAACGTAACTCCTTTAAGTGATAGCCAATGTGCGCATTGAGCATCATAAGAAAAATCACACATTGCTAGATTCTTCAAGTCTTCGTCAACACCATATAAAACGAACAAGTTATCTTTAAAGTGTAACACCCACTTTAAGATATGATAAGAACACGCACCTGTGAAACTCAACTACAACATCAAATAAGTGATAATCAATCGTCTTCGTAATCACATCTTCAATAAATCCAAAAACAGCCTTTTTCAATTTAATTGAATCTTTGTCCCATCCGAGAACCAAGCTGTGTGTTATCCGTTATCGCATAAGGCTAGCAGTACAAACTCATTTAATACTAGCAGTACTAACACACGAAGCAGTAGCATTAAACACGAACCAACAACATAAATAATTCGTTAAGCCCGAGCAGTAGTAATATCAGTTGACAATACAAATCATCTTTGGGCAACACAAAGTACCAACGAGCAACATTAACATCTCGAATTACTACTAGTAGTATTATCACAAAGCTAGCAGTAGTAAATTTCTTGTAAGCCCAATGCTAGCAGTACTAAAAAGCATGTAGCAGTATTAAGTTTACCTTTGCTCGTTCAACAAATCCTCATGTGTCGTCCTTAGCACTTAGTACTGTTGTAAGTAGAAACATTCCATGAATTTACTTTGGCAGCATTAACCAAATACACAAGCAGCACTAATGTTCCTCCGTTAATAGTATGATCATCCCATGTAGCAGCACTTACCAATTACTACAATGCTTCTGAGCAGTATAAACAAACCTTGTGATCCTAGATCAAGAGCCCCGAGGCTCTGATACCAATTGTGGAGATCTTTTAAGCCCATCTAGGATATGTTTTACAGATAATATAAATATGCACAGCGGAATAATAAGAACAGTATATTATCAAACAAGGTTTTATTATCATACGTTTCCATCTTGCCCCAAATCTATACTTTGAGACTACTAACTAACTATTAGCTAAATAACTATTAACTAACTAACTACTGTGTACACACACGCACACGTTTACTAGACTCTCATTGGGAGAGCTCTATGTTTCTGGATGCACTAAACCTATGTCTATGATCTCTTTATATAGGGAGAGATCAAGACTTACAAAGAAAACTAATTCCAGTCAACAATTGTATTAAATACTTAGTCAATGTATTTAATATGGTTGACTAAATAATTAGGAAACTAAATTAGCATTAATCTTCAAGTTGTAATTAATCTTCAATCAACATTAATCACTGTTTGACTACATTGAATGAGAAGATAACTACTGTTTGACTTCAAGTCTTCTAGAATCCCATAATGCTAAATTAGTCCTTCTTGTTTCATTCTTTTGTTCTTTTGTCTCATCAAATCTGTAAATCCCAACAATCTTCCCCTATTTGATGATGACAAAACAAACAAATTCTTGCACGAACTTCCCCTGAAGTTGAGATCATGGATCTCCCTGAATGAAACAATCTTCCTTTGTAAACTGCTTCCCCTTAACTTAAGATCTTCCCCTTAAGTTATCAATCTCCATTCCATGCCACCACAGGATCTATAAGTTGCTAATCATATAATCATCTTCCCTTTTTTGTCTTCATCCAATAGGTAACATATAAGTAACTTTGATCTTTATAACTTCAAATCATATATCAAAACTTTTAATCTAAGCTTTCCACTGACTCAAATTACCCCCCATGAAGTTCAACACAAATAATGAACTCAAGCAGTAGAAATTTTAAACTAGCAGTAGTAATGACCTTCTCCTGAAACTGTGCATCAACATCTTCAATTCTATAGGCTTTTTGTAGTGATTACAGATGAAGAAAACTGAGTATAACGAATTTGATGAAGAAGTTGAATATCACAAACTTGTGTCTTATGTCTTGTTTATCCACGTGACTCCAAACTTATACTGAACCAAGAAGTATAAGTAGACCGCAACCTCTTGAAATAATCCTCAACTATTATGAGACACTGAGCAATACAACGTAACTCCTTTAAGTGATAGCAAATGTGAGCATTGAGCATCATAAGAAAAATCACACATTGCTAGATTCTTCAAGTCTTCGTCAACACCATTTAAGCACGAACAAGTTATCTTTAAAGTGTAACACCCACTTTAAGATATGATAAGAACACGCACCTGTGAAACTCCACTTCATCTCCAAATAGGTGCTAAACAATAATCTCCGTAATCAATTTGTAATTAAATTCCAAAAACAACCTTTAAACATTGTAAGCGAATATGAAATCCCAATGAGCAGCACTAATGTATTGGCAACAACATTAAGTAATGTACCAGCAGTATTAATATGTACGAGCATCAGTAATCATTACTAGTCATACTAATTAATCATGCAGTATCATTGATACAAGCAGCTTAACCAATACTTTAAACCCATACTTCTTGCAATTTGCCATAACATCCTTATTCAAACAAACCATAATACTAAGTCAACAGCTACAACATTAATATATATTCCCCCTATCCATGCCAAAAATAATCTTTAAAAGATTGTCATGAGGCCTGGCCTGTCAAAATCTCATGAGCTCAACACCAGCAATACCAATCAGTGTGATAACAACCTGGCAGTAGTAAATAAAACAAGCAACACTAATCATTTATCATCATTAGCAGCCCATAAAATCAGCAGCTTTAATACCCACGTCTAACATATATATGGGAATAAACTATAAACCCTAAAAATTAGGGATTTTCATATCATAGCAAATATCATTCCCATAAGCACGAATCATATCCACAACTGCCTGTGATAACCTCCATATTTTGTGGATCCAAAATCAACACCATCACGCTGACTTGTTCTTCAACAAAACCCTTTAATTTGTTAGTCTGCTAACATTTTAGTATGTGATATAAAACGATTCCAACATAGGCAGCTTCTAATCCATAAGCCACTCAAGCATAATAACATATTAACAAATCCAAATCATTATTTTAGTTTAAAAAGTGGAGATAAAACTCCATATAACAAAACCCCTACAACCCATTCTTTGATTAAAAGCCCATGGCATCGTGCACTCTGAAAAAACAAACAACTAACTGTTTTCCAAATCGGGATTGCAAACCCTATTTCCCGAATTAACATCACGAAAACAAAAATTATAAATCAGAAAACCTTGTAGATCCTAATATCACGAGCCACAGGCTCTGATACCAATGGTTGGAGATCTATTAAGCCATCTAGTATATGATTTACGAGATAAATTAAATAGTGCACAACAGAATAATAAAACAAGATATAATTATCAAACAATGGTTTATTATCATTCGTTCATCTGCCCTAATCTATACTTTGGGATGTCTAAATATCTAATGTAACTATCTAGCTAACTAACTACTAACTATCATGTACACACACACGTTTTCTAGATTCTCATTGGGAGAGCTCAGAATGTGGACTGAATGTATTCTAACTGCTACTTATCTTATTAACAGGCTCCCTTCTTCTGTGCTAAATGGAAAATCTCCTTATGAGATGATATATAAGAAATGTCCTACTCTCTCTCACTTAAGAGTTTTTGGTTGTTTGTGTTTTGCTACCATTGTTAATAACAGTGACAAGTTTGGTAGTAGATCTGAGAAATGTGTTATGATAGGGTATTATAGTGTTAAAAAGGATATAGGTTATATAGTCTTGATAAACATCAGTTCATTTTTTCAAGAGATGTTAAGTTCTTTGAAAACATTTTTCCTTTTAAGGATTCAGATAAAGTAAAAAATGATACTGCTAATGTTTTTCAAGATGTTAATCATATAAACTTTTTTGATCTTGAATATCCTGAGATACCCAATGATGACGAGAGAGTAGATCCTAAGCTAAATTGTGACAATAAGTTACAAAGTTCTAGTAGCAGCTCTTCTAAGTCTGGTAAAAACTCTTTCACTGTTGATTTTTCAGTTAATTCTGAAAATGATGTTGATAGCAGTTATAATGTATTTGCCACTCAGGATGAGAGGGTTACCACACTTAAAGAAAATATATTTTCTGAGGGTAATTTGAATCAAAATCCAAATTCATCTTCTTAGGGTGCTCAAAACTTAAGAATGTCTTCTAGACAAAGTGTTTTTCCTAGAAATTATAATGATTTTGCTGTGGATTCCAAAGTTAAATATGGAATTGAAAAATATGTTGGATATTCTAAGCTTAACACTGAGAATTTTTGTTTTGTTACTCAACTTAAAAAAAATCATGAACCAAAGTCTTTTTTGGAAGCTTATAAATATCCTCATTGGACTGATGGTATGAATCAAGAGATGGATGCCTTACTTAGAAATGGAACTTGGGAAATTGTTGAATTACCTAAGGGTAGAAAGGCCATAGGAAGTAAGTTTTACTTGTGTTGGTATCACTAGGTAACCTTTGTGGTAAAATTAAAAACTAACCCGGATTTATCTCTAGTAGTTTTTTGAGGAATTATTATTTTTATTATGTGTGTGACTCTATCATTGATTTGATTTAGCTAGTTTTTTCTTTTCTAAGCTTCTGCATTTTCAAGCTTAAGGTCTTGACCTTAATTTACATTCTTCAATATTTCCTTACCTTTTTCTAACTAGATAATTTGTTTTTTGTTCTTGTCACTTCATTTTCTAATTCTATTTTAGCTTGTTTTAGAGTTTTATTTTTTTTTTTTTTTTTTTTAGCCTTGACTTTTAGTCTAATTTGCCATAGTCTATATATTCATTATCCTAAGTCATTTTTGTCTAGTAATGATTGGTCTTCACTAAAGTATTCGTTACGGAAAGTATTATCATTTTGCAAGCTTTAGCCTTTAGGACACTTTTCATATTTGTCTTTCCTCTTTATCTTCGACGCTATCACTCCAAGATCCTCCAACAAAGCGCCTTTTGTTTTGATATCTTGATTGTATCGGGAACATTCTCCGATGAGATGTTTTGGAATCTACACAGTTAAAAACATTTTTTCTTTCGCCCTTGCCATTTTTGTCTTCCTTATTCTTTGGAATAATTTTCTGTTATTCGTGTGGTTGTATTATTGATTCGCCGCGTCTTTTGGACGAGTTTCTGAATCTTTTTCTTTATGGACATGGCGTTATTCTGCATCTTCACTATGGGGGTTGAGCTTTTCATATCACTAGATTCTTTTTGGAGCTTTTAAGGAAATAGATATTACTTTGTTTTATTTGCTTTGACGTTTTGAATCTTTATTAATTACTTCTTCATAAACTTTCAAATTTCATTGAGTCGTCATGTGATATAAGTCGTTAAATTCTTTGATCTTCAATTTCGTGGCTTTGTGCGCCATCTTAGATGTAATGCCCTATGAAATTTCCTAAACACAATTTCTTTGCTTAGAAAATCCTTCATCAATGCTTTTTAGACTAGTATTATTAGTGTTAAAAATTTAGCAAAAGCATTATCTATTGATCCTCTTTGCCGAATCATATATAGATTGTGACCGATGATTGTTGGCAACTAGAAGCAAGATGTGTCTCTCTCTCTTGTACCCCCTACCTCCGCTTCTGAACTTGTATATATTTACCTGATGAGTTGATTAAATAAAAAGTATATCCCATAATTTCTTTTGCGGGTGTTGAACATAAAAATATTCTTTCGTATTTTTTAGTGGTACTCAGATGAGACAGACCAGTGAGTGTCTTCTCTAATACAAATATTGACCACCACTTTCAGTAGCTTCATTCATTGACCTTTTGCAAGTTCTCCTTAGAGAGACTATAGGATCCATCCATCTCCCTTGTTGATCGAATAGTGTACAACATTCCATCCACTTTTAGTTCTCGGGGCTATTCTCGTCGCTGTAATAGGTGGAATAATCAACATCCGGTCTAATTCAGAACATGCCACAAGATCTAGATCATTTTGACTTCACTATAAGTTTCAAATCTATTTTACAATAAATGAATCCATCACTTTCCAAATAGTGGTGGTCTTTGCATAGATTTTCCTTCTAAATATTTTTTCTGAATTCCTTAGATAGATTCTTGTTTTAAATACAATTTATTTTAAAAATTCTTGTTTAGCTGGACTATTGTTACCATTTGTGGAAAACAACGAAGGGGGTTGAATAGTTTGCGCTTTTTATTTTAAGCATTTTAAATGATTTGTTAAATTTTAGATTCAGAATTTATGTGAATTCAACACTTGACAATATGAAACCAATAAACGTATCTAAAAACAATCATTAGAATGTTATGAGAGGTAATGTTAAGCACAAGAGATAAGAGTAAGAACAATAAAACCACAATGTAAGGATTTATAGTGGATCGATATTGAAGGCACCTCTTCGCCCTACTTCCACTCCCCCCCCCCCCCCCCCCCCCGAGCACTACAAATTGAGAGATTTTCTTTCATATATCAAAAACTCCCTTATGGCGGAGAAAACCGTACACAACGTTGCTTACACCGATTTACGACACAAAGCTAAATGTAAAGTTTTAATCTTAGGCCTAGAAACCAATCTATCACAACAACTTCACCGACTTGTTCACGACTCACTCACTTCACAAACTTCACGACTTGTTCACGACTTTACAACTTCATGACTTGTTCACGACTTCACAACTTCTTCACAACTTCAAGACTTCTTTACAACTTCACTTCACCACACTACTTATATCACTACTATCTAACACTACCTGGTAAGATCACCACGATCTAACTATACTTACAAAGATCGCCAAGATCAAGCTAATACACACATAATACAATGATATCATTTGATTTACAAATATTTTGATATGGATGCAACAAGATTGCAATATACACTTGAGGTTATAATACTTCTTCAACTTGATGATGAAAGTATTCTTCTGTTGCACTTGAGGAATTGAGATTGGATCACTTGGAAACAAAGCTTTATGATTAAATGATCAAAGAATTTTAGAGAGGATATGTGGGTTGTTTTGAGCAGGAAATATATGAAGTGCAAAGATGTGAAATAGTGGGGAATATATCTAGTATTTATAGGACAAACTGGGGGAGCGTCTACCTAGGGGCGGTCCCCTTAAAATAGAGTGGGCTCGTCCCTTAAATTTTTAAGGGGGCTGACCGTGTTATTTAAGGGTGGCCCGCCTAGGATAGGCGCTCCCAGTTTTGTCTTTAGTGTAGGGGGAATTTTCTAGAACTTTTCTAGCCGTTTTAGGACCAAAAATTTGAATTTCAAAATGTTTATTTTGAATAAAATATTTCTTTTTAATTTGTTAAAAAAGTTCTTGTAATAGTTTATTAAATATTCTACAACATTTTTATAAAAGTTGAGGTTGAATAATGAATAAAATTTTTCTTTGACCATAAAATGCATTAAACATTTATTTATTCATACCTTGAAGTGATATAAATTTCGAAATGAAAATTACTACTAATTACTTGTTTACGTTTAATTTTACATTGAACGTTTTTATATTTTGTGATTATCAAAACGTAAAGATGTGAAAAATATTAGTAATGTTTTTAGGCATTATATTTTATCAACAAAATTAATCAAGAATAAACTAAATCCTAAACACTAATGACCTGCAAGAAACCTTTTTTAAAATCAAAACATGAACAAGCATGAACTTAACTGTTTTTGAACAAAAACTTAACTGGCTATCCTAGGACTTATGACTCAAAAAAAGATATTCAATGATGCATATGAAACTTATTTAAAGCACAAAAACAACTCCTCAAATGTATTTATAAGAAAACTAAGAAATAGGCTGTTTAAGCAGCTTTTGAACCTGCAACATTATATTCTTGATAAAACAAACTCAACTCTTATCTAAACTTATTTAAGCTTATAGAAACAATCCTTAAGACTTAATTAAAGCTAATTAAAACTAACTTAATCCTAAAAGTACCACAAATAGTCTTAACTTATGTTAAGACTGCTTATGCCAAACACCCCTTTAAACTTTTTAAAATCATTTTTAAGCTAAAAACAGACTATGATAAGCTGCAAACAGTGAAAACAGATGAAGAACTAAGCTATATAAAGACAAATAAGCACACATTACTAATTAATAAGCTCTAGAAATAAGCTAACTCTAATAGCAGCATTAACTGCTTATTCAAGCAGTTTTAACTGAAAACTTTAAAAACTCAAATCCAAATTCTTCTAAGCTATAATTTAAATACATTAAGCTATAATAAGACAGATTAAGCACAGATAAGAAACAATAAGCAAATAATAAGCTGAAATTAAGCAGTAACAGATATTAAGCTAAAAACAAAAAGTTAATGAGAGTGCTGTACCTTGATCCAGTGTACCATGGATTCTAAATTGCTCAAAGGAGCTTATCTATAAGCTTCAGCTTGTTGTAAACAAGCTGGTAAGAACACCATAAGCCCATCCCTTTCTGGCTTATCATTCAAAAAGCTCAAAACCATCATGCTTAACCAATTTGAAGTAACATTTAAACAGCTTGTACAGATAAGCTTGAGAAGCTTACTTGTTTAAGTTAACACTTAATTTGAGATAAAATCAGCTTATAAAATCTATTAGAACAACTTAAATGATTTTTTGAGTAAATGAGTAAAAAAAATTGAAACAGGACAATGTAAAGTAAAAATGACTTTTATTAATTCATAAAAAGAAGAGTACAAAGCTTGAATGAACAATAAGATTAAATTAAGCTGAATTATACTACTCTTAAACTAAACTACACCACTCCTACTCTAGATAATTCCCTGTATGAGTGATTCCTTCTTTATTTATAGCAGGAAGAGGAAGCTTCTAGGCCAAGGAGCGTCTCTCATTCTTCAATCCAAGCCCTCCATTCATAACAACTCTTCAATCCTTCATTTAGAGCCCTTGGATCACTCCACGTCCTTTCCACCAATGGGAGAGTGTAGGATTGCCAGCGTGGCCTTGGTGAGTGTTAGACGTGTCAGGGGGTTTAGCTTCTAGAAACGTACGTGTGTATGGGGTGAAGAGTTTTTTACCCTGGTGTAATCGTTTCTGTGTAAATAAGGTGGGAGGGAAAGGGATGAGGGTACAGTAATTTTGACCCGCTTTAATCCTTTGACTTTGACCCGGGTTGGACTTGGGCTTATGACATGGGCCGCTTTGGATTTGGATTGGATAAGGATTTTGATTTTTGTTATATTTAAGGCTAGGGCTTAGTTTAGTATAGATACAATGTTAATGGGCTGACCCGACCCAATAAAATGGGTACGGGTTGGCCCATTAAGGATGTATACGCCTTCGGCTTTGATTTCCTCATACTCTTCCAATCCCGTGCTCGGTTTTGTCCGTTTTGGCCTTGTTTTTGTCCTTTTGTGATATATCCGTACCTGCAAGACACAATTCACGATACAAACATATACAATGTATTTTTCATATATTATTGATCATTTAAGATTGTTTTAATAAGGAAAAATGATATGTGATTAAACACATATCAATTCTCATCTCCCATGGTGGTTGACGAGAATGAATTACGAAACTAATAACACAAAGAAAAGATAGACTACGAGAAAGCTAATATGCGGAAATTAAATTCTTACTTGAAATTATTCAAGCAGGTAGAACTAAGCTAAAGTATGATCAAAACCTAACTATTCCCCACGCAGCGGCGCCAAAAACTTAATGCGGTTGTCGTAAGGGATTTCTACAAGAAGTTTTACAACTTCCTAGGCAGAGTACCTAACTGTTGTAGCAGTAGTATAGGCAAGACTCGGGGGTTGTTATCGTTCTCTAGGAGAATAGGTTGGGAAGGCTTGATCACGGTCTAACAGAAT
>BQNB010083328.1:0-29066 GCA_026074375.1 Tanacetum coccineum
GTAGTGCAACTCCCTTTAAACCAGATAAACACCTATCGATGAAAGAGATAGTCGAACTATTCATTTCGGGACACTAATACGAAGACTTAGGTCGCGATACATCCTGGTACTGCTAAGTAAGTTGGATACTTACATCTGTTAGCCTCGTTCGTTATTAATCATCGAACATTATAGATATCAGAAACTAGACCCTGCCCTTAAACATTTAAAACTTTATATAGACATACACACGCGACTATACTTTCTCCTTTGATGTTTTCAACTACTAAGAGACTTTCTTTATAATGCGTTTATATCAATCATAAAACTTGTAATGATATTTTTCAAAAATACCTATTCTGATGGGTTAAATATCCTGGTCGAGCCTAGCCAAAATTTATGTACATTAAGAAGTGTCGAAACATCAAATTCTGTTGAATAAATTTATCAACGCCATGTTTAAAATGAGTTTATTAAATCTAAGAAAAAAAATTCTTGGTCACACAATCGGTTAACACAAATAAAATCCCAGGACGGGATTCCTTTGAGGGGTAGGTACTGTAACAATCTGCATTTTCACGTTATTTTACGTCAATAAATATTCACCTATGTATTTTAAACTTTTACGCGGTTAATGTTTTTCAACCGTTTAACTAAATCGAGTAAACTGAAAATCAACAATTAACGTAAACCGACATCAAACAAATAAAAGTTTACGTCAAACAAGTATTATATAATTATTACGAAGATAATTATTGACTTTTCAATTTTTTTATTTTTATTCGTTACGTAAAACGTCTACGTTTCGCAATAAAACCCTTTCATGCATGCATGTGAACCCATAAACCCATCTATGCTTCAACAAATACCCACTATTATACTTAATATCAAGATTTTTATAAAATTTTCATTCCTAGTTATATATGGCTGGTTATAAATCAAGCATACACAGTCTCATACAATATAAATCCTAAACTCTCCACTATCTATTAAACAAGTGTATCTTTTAACCAAAGGTTAAACCCAAAAGCATGTGTGACTTGTCAAACCATCACTTCATGTCCCCTCTATTTACTATGAACAACACCATAACCCACCATATTCTTCACAATGTCAAATCCTATGCACTTTCACCCTTACACTCCTTACAAACCCACATTTTTTTCTACAGCCAACATACATCTCAATAGTACTTCTTGTCTTCCTTGATACAATACTATTTATTTAACTAAGCACATTTCATTTGAACCTAACCAAGGAAACTAGCTAGTTACTCACACTTTTGTTCCTATAAAAAGAACACTATAGCTCTCCATTTCTCATAATTAAACAAAAGATATTAATCTATTTCTCTCCCTCTTTAAACCATGACACAACAGCAGCAAGAACAGAGAGCATGCGTTTTGGTTATTTAGCTACTTGGAAGCTAGGGTTTTGAACACACGTTTTAACTTAATCCTAATCAGCAACCATGAAGAGCGTCCAAGCAATGAGGAACTTCTCGTTTCTTTCTAAAGCAAGCATGAAAACCTAAAGACTATGAGAACACAAAAGTGAGGAAGAGAAAGATAGAGACGGCCATGTATAATCGGGGTTTTAGTTCACGTCCGACTCGCACAACTTAAGTTTGTTTGGGGTTAAAGACAGGTTCATGATCAGACCACTTGGCGTCGCATGCTCATATTTGAAGTTCCTATTGGGGTTGAATATGAACGGTCAGTATTCATGTTTGTGTTGTACGTACTCGTGTTCACGATGATATGATGCTCAGTTTTGTGGTTCACGTTGACCACCAACGATTTAATAGTTCTCATCCATGTGAATGTGTATATCACGTGGGATTAAAGACAAGATATAAAGTTTTCAAAATGAAAAGAAAGAAAGCATTCATACGCATCACATGAAATTTAAATATTTAATTTACTATCTACATTGTTGGTCCCTGGATTATAAATCTAACTACAAATAAATATTATAAAATTTAAAGTAACACTTTTGGCCCCTATCAATCTTATGCTCTTCAAAACTAGTCCAAATTATAGTCTAGCTATTTTGTCTTTAACGTAATTATGTTTATAAGATATACATCTCAAATGTTATAGTAAATATTAGAACTTTATAAAAACTTAATTACATTTATTTGTGTAATATGTATAAATCCTAAAACGCGACTTATTTTGCTTCTAGGTTTTCTATTGGCTTCTTGACATTTATTCTCGATATTTATATCATTATGCTTAAGGTGAGTTTATAGCCCCATGTTTTACTTGTTTACATATATTTTTGGGGTGAGAACATGCTTGTTTGCAAATGCATTTACATGGTTGATTTCAAATTGGTTTACATACTCATTTACATAGCTCGCTATGGGATACATTATTTGACTTTATTTTTGGTCTCAAATACATACTTTACTTTTGAAATGATTACGAATTAGCTTAAGCGGATTGAACTGATAACTACAAGTAAATGCCCGGGTGTTCTTGGAAGGGACACCTTGCGAGGGGTAATATTCATTACTGCCGGGTGGTCTTGGAGGACGGATACCGGCGCGGTGTACATATTCATTATCTCCCGGTTCTTATGGAGGGGAAACCTGCGATTGGTTACATATGGTTTTCATTACGGACCGATGTTATTGGTGGGGACTCCTTCGATGGGTACATTAGTGCACGGTTTCATGATTTAAGAGTATTGTAATCACTCATTGGGCAAAACATACTTGAATTATTTGGTGTTCGGTTTTAATTATCATGCTTTACTTTGAATAATGTGGGTTCCAACTTTCATGCGTAAGATTTTTGGCAACTATTATAAGGATTGAAATGGTCATGCATATTTTATAAATCTTTTGATTTCAACGTTTATACTTACAAAAATCTATGAACTCACCAACTTTATGTTGACACTTGATTTTTGAGATGCTAACCCTTTATAAATATATATAAATAAATATAAAACATAAAATACTTATAAATATATATATATATATATATATATATATATATATATTATCTATACCATATATTAATATTCTTCATATCTATATATTTACCCTCTATATATTTATTTATATACTTATATCAGGATAAGATTCAAACATCCTCTCAATTGTAGGTAATACGGAAGATGATTCCCCGGGTCGTTATCCCCCAACGGGAATTCATTTGAAAGTCGAGAGCTTCGTTTTGAGAATCGATGCCTTGAATGGAATAAGATTTTGATTGGTTATCTAAAAACTACGGAAAATTTAAGGCAAACCACTTGAAAAACAATTAAGGGAAACTAATTTTACTAAAAACGTAACGAGCGAATCATACAAACGTGACAATAAGCAGCATACTAAATTAAACCCTAAATGTTTTTTTAAACTTTTTCTAATTCCTATTTGACTATTTAAAAGAAAATGCTCAGGAATTATAAAAAACGAGGCGGGTTTAAAGCTGTAAAAATTGAAGAAACCGATACAGAAACGAAATCCCGTTCTTTAAAAAAGTGAACTTCTCTAAATATATAACCCTACGAAAGTAAAATTTCAAACCTATGCCTTAATATGATTAAAAGAAAATTTTTATAAAATAAGAATTTTAATTTTTTTGATTATTTTTTATTTTTTAATTTTTTAAAGTTTCAAAACAGATTTAATATGAATGAAAATCAAAAACTTACTCTAAAAATTCTCTGGAAAATTTCTAAAAAAGTGTATTAAAGTAAGATGGATTTAATAAAAACTGCTAACTAAAAATTAGCTCGGTAAATAAGTCATAAAAGCCTGTAAAAATAAAGCTAGGCTTATGGTTTTAAAAAGAAAAAGAAATTGTGGATAATAGAACTAAGGGGAAGTGTGTTGATTAAGACCCCAAGGGCGAGTTGGAAAGTGTGTGTGTAGTGTGAGACGTGTGTGTGCAAAGCTAGAGGACACAGGTTCGAATCCTGCCTCTAGCTTTTTGCTATTTTTTTTTCAAAACTTTTTGAACAAAGTTGTAAAACAAATAAGAATAAGCAAATCTTATAAAAGAGACTTTTGTACATATGCTAGAAAATAAGCCTAGAAAATGGGCTAAAAACAGACATAAAACAATAAACTACTTTTTTGGACCTTTTTCAAAACTTAAGAAACTTAAAAATTGAAATAAGCTAAACTATGGCTAAATAAGCTATCTCTATCTTAAAACTACCTTATTAAGCTAAACTGAGCTATAAATGAGCTAAGTGGATAAGCCATAAGCTGAATTATCAAATAAACAATTTATTGAAAACTGAAATCCAAACAGACAACTTAGCTACTTTTGAGCTTAATTTTAAGCAGGTAAAAGAAACCTTATGGCAAAGAGACTTATATTTCTAGAAAGCTTATCCAAAAGACTACTAAAATCCGCTTTTGAACATAGGTTTGAAAATCAAGAGAACAGGAAAAAGCTTGTTGATAACTGCTTAAAGGATCAGCATATAATGAAATTCAGCCTTTTTATTATGAAAGACAAATTGCTGGAATTTGTGCTTAATATACAGATAGCTTAATGACCTTTTAAAAGACAAATTAGTTGCTAGATCTACTATTACCTATAATTCTACCTTTGTGACAAATTTGAAATTTCTAAAACTATTTGTTATGCTGCTTTTTAATTTAGAATTGGCTATTTGCATTTTTTCTCTACTAATGCGCTATGACCACTATAATAACAAAACTTAAAGCCATTAAGTGCAGGCCTACAAACTTGATTTGAATATAATTTGAACACCTAAATAAAAGCAAAATGAGGTAACTAAATCAACTAGAACAAATTTAAGCTAAATTAATCTAATAAGATGAACTAATGATCACAGATTCTAAAAGCTACTAACTAATCTTTTAAAAAACTTAATTAAACCTATCAAAGACCTTAGATCTTAACTTTATAAACTTGAATTTGTTGTTTAAGACTACAATCGAAAGAAACAATAGGATTCCTGACAGTATTACTTTTGTTAATCTGTCTTGAGCAAAACACCCCTTTAGAATTTTAAAATCTTTCAGCTTATAAATTTGAACAGTAAGAATCAAAACTTCAAATACCAGTATAGTGTAGAGCCTTTTAACAGGTAAATGAACTATTTCAATATATGAAATAAGCTAAATGGAATATCTACAGGTTAATGTAATTTTTGGTTTTTCACTGTTTTATGACTATTTTTTCAAACTAAAGATTTATACTAAAAATTAAACTAGTTAAACTCAAAATAAAACTAACATAAGCCAGATTAATGCAGATCTAACTAAAATAAACATAATAATAAGCAATGATAGCTGAATTTCACAAAATTAAGCTATTAATAAGGAATTGAGACTTAAAGAGCTTTGCTCGTAACAGGCTTGTCAAAATGCTCTTATGAGCTATCAACAAGCTCCAACTTATCCTAGGATAAGCTGGTGGGGTCCTGGAAGTTCATCCATTACTGACTTCCCTTCTAATAACAAGCTGAGGTACTTTTAAGGGAGGATTTAAGTTTAATTAAGCTTAGTTAAGCTTTTAAGAGCTTAACTAAGTGATTACTAGCTTGAGTAGTGAATTAAGAGCTTATTAAGAGCTTTTTGAGCCTTTACTCATACCTTATTGCTTTATTATGTAATAACAGAATCTAAACAAAAGTTAAACGTGAACTATATATTTATTTATTGAAACAGATTACAAGGCTTTTTGAACTGAAAATTACAAAGACTTAAATGACAATAAGCTAGAAAATTACAGTAGCTAAGCTATTTTAAAACATACTATCTCCTCCTATTAAGCGAGTAGCCTTTGTGAGTGACTAGAGGATTCTTATTTATAGCATGGGGGAGAAGGATACCTCTGCACACGCTCCCCTTGATTTGATCTTGGCCTTTTAATCATTGCCAATCATTATCTGTCTAATCATAGCCCTTGGATTGATTTTGTCACACAGATTGCCAAGCTGGCAATCCTACATCTTTGGAGCTCTTGTGCTTCTTTTGGCCTTGCTTTAGTGTAAAATTCCATCAAGAGGTGTGTTTGTTTGGATGACCACGTGTCATTTTTGTTGTCAGCTTGACCAATCACAATCTTTTGGTGACGTTTTGTTTTGCCAAGTTGTGGCTTGGTACTAAGCATCTTGTGAATAAGTGAAAGGAGTGGGTTAATTGCATTTTAAATGGGTAACTTTGAGGGTGATTAATTGGGGGAGTAGTGAACAGTAAAACTGTTTTTCCGGCCCCCAATTTTATTCATTTTCGTTTGACTGAGGGTTTAAAAAGGGTTGACATGGGCTCGAGGGTATTGGCCATAGGATTTATAAAAGAAGTGGCATGTTAAGCGGGTTTATCGGCGTTTTAGTTATTAAGAGTTAACGAATGTTAGTTTCTTAATAAAAGAGGACTAACGGTGTTAGTCATTAAGGGTTTTTGTCCTCTTGTGGGTTGACCAAGGTTGACCATGGTTGACCTTTTGCTAGCAAACTCCCGTCTCTTGTGTACTCTTTCCGTTCTCGTGTCCGTTTTTGCCTGGTTTTAACCGTTTCTTATGATTTTTGCAATATCTGTACCTACACATTCACAAACGACAAAATACATAAATACAAGCATAATTTGCATTATTTGATCATTTAAGGGCCATTTTTGGTATAAAAAGGGATTATGGTTTCTCACATATCCAAATTCTCCAAAACTAAGTGTTGTCGTGTCCTACGCATATGTTATATGCTTTATAAACCAAATTCCTCATAAATCCCATAAACTATTCCTTGAATAGTAATAAGGGCAAAGTCACTTTTTAGGGAGTGTAAGAAGTCACACCCCATTTTCCTATTTTTCAAAACTTTTTCTCATTTTATGATTTTTCTAATTTACAACTTACAACTTATTCATGTGTGACATAATGTATTGCTTTCATTATTCATTGATAACTTTTAGGATCACGGAACAAAAAGCACAAAGTTGCCAATGATAAATTCCATCGTCCCGACTTTACCTCTCCAAGGCAAAGCTTAAAAAAAAGGATCCTTGTATAATACAAAGTTATGAGCATAACAATCACTCATAAAAATAATTGTGTACTTACCTTTTCCTCCCTTATTCCTAATCTTCCTCTAAGGATTTTTATTATTATTTTTGGTGGACAAATAAATTATCTTCCTTATTATAAGTAAACTCCGGTTTAGACATGTATAGCTTGAAATCCTTTCCTTATAGAGACGTTATGGTGGAATAAGTCCACATTAAGGTTCTATTTCGCATGATTTGTGTTATCCTTTTTATTTCATCCGAAACAACTCAACTACGAGTACAGTGACGGTGGCTTTATTTGAGTGAACCCCGGAGTCGAATTTTGCGCTATTCTTCTTATTATTGCAACATTAGTCAAACATCGCGTCCTATAGAAGCTTGCAAAATCGGTTGTGAGCGGCAAGATGTAGCAAACATATTTCGACCTCGGTAATTTCCCTCGACGTTTAGAGCTGCAACATGGTTGTGAGCGGCACGACTGCATCAAACTTTTATCAGTCTCGGATTATTATTACTATGTGCCTTATTTAGAAGACTGCAACATCGGTTGTGAGCCGGCAAGATGTAGTAAACTTTTATCAGCCCACAGTTTTTATTATTATTATTATTACCTCCACCTTTAAAAAAAATCAAAAAACACATAAACGACTGTCACTTGTATGCGAGCCGACCATGATTCAGAAGTCTTATTTCTGCTTCGGTTTATTTCATAATTATTTTTATTATAGCCAAATTTCAAGCTCTGTGGTCTTTTAACAACTGTCACATCGGTATGCGAGCCGACCATGGTCCAGGAGTTATTTCCCCAACACTGACACAACCTGTGTGTACCTACTCTTCAACTGAGGAATCTCTACAAAGTGATTTAAACTAAGAATCGCAAAAACCAAAGAAACTTTATTTATTCAACAATTATATAACGTTTATTAAGCTGATGGGAGCAAAAAGCCATAATTAACCTTTATGAGCCTTAAAGAAATCCAACTATTCTATGAATAGCATCAAAACTTATACTCTACTCTATCATCTCTTGTTTTTTACAATTTCTAATAAAGAAACTCGTGAATACTTAGCCTAATAAATCGAACTTCGCATATTTAAAATCAATTATGGGAACTTGCAAAGTCTTGACTTTTTTTAAGCAAGACTTGCGTTTTATAGCTCCTTGTATAAAAGATTAGCAAAATCAATCTATTTAAAGATAAGGAGAAAGCTAAGATATAGAACCGGTCGGGTCAAAATTTACTTTTCATTCTCACCAACGGAAAACCTACATTCGTATCAACTATTTTTTATTTTTCAACATTTTTTTTATATGTGAAAATTAAACTAGATATTAAAACTTAAAAATTTAAAATTTTTGTGGGAAAACGGGGTACGTGAGAACAACGGGCAAAGGTAGGTAAGATCATATCGGTGACTATTACCTTCACCATTTCTAATATATTATACATTGTCCTCCAATGTTCCTAGTTCGTAAGACTTAAAAAACCCAATACTAGAAACTCATAAAAGTCCGAATGCATAATCCGAGCATGGAAAAAGTATCTACGAAAAATTCTCAGCCGTCTTATTCAAGTTTGATAAAGATAAATGTTATGTCGATATATATAGGATATGGATTTCACCAAAAATAATGGCAAGCAAAGGCTAGGAAGCTCGAGTGGACCGGGACAAAACACCGAACACGAGAGTATTCAGAAAATTTTGGGTCAATCCTACAAAAAATCACAAGTACAAACAACAAGAATCGTAAGAGTACAAGCCTCCTCACATCACAATAGAAATAAGAATGTTTATTTATTATTTTTTTAAAGAAAAACTGGATAAGCTGGGGTGAATCCCACGAAGCACTTGTTTAGGGTCACTAAGCTTGACCAGAATCCTCGAATCATTTGTCCTTGGGAAGGTTTAGAGGATCCGGACAACATTGTGATACGTCCCCTCCAAAGAAATTCGTGGTGGGAGCTTAATTCTAGACGTTCACCTGAAAGTTTGGCCGGTGCCCCTCCAAAGTAGTGCTTAATTCGATGACCATTCACCTTGAAATTTACCCTGGAGTTTTAAGATAACTCAACGGTGCCATACGGAAAGACTTGGGTAATGGTGAATAGTCCAAACCAACGGGATTTTAATTTGCCTAAGAACACCTTCAATCGAGAGTTAAAGAGGAGGACTTGATCACCAATGTTGAAAACGCGGTTTTTGATCTTTGAGTCATGGATCCTCTTTGTTTTCTCTTTATAGATCAAATAGTTCTCATAGGCATGATCACGAAGTTCATTACATGCTTCAAGGCCAAGTAGGCTTTGTGCTCGAGCTCGATCGGTAGATGACATGCCTTTCTGTACACGAGCTTGTATGGAGTGCACCCGATGGGTGTTTTGTAAGCTATACGGAAGGCCCAAAGTGCATAATCTAGTTTATCTGACCAAGAGGCACGGTTCTCGCCCATGGTCCTTTCAAGAATTCGTTTCAAGCCACGATTGGATACCTCAACTTGCCCACTTGTTTGTGGGTGATACGCGGTGGAGAGACGGTGAGTAACTCCATATTTAAGCATGACCTTTGCAAACCGGTCATTGCAAAAATGGGTTTCGTGATCACTTATAATAGCACGAGGGGCACCGAATCAGGCGAAGAGAGATTTAAGAAATTTACAAACAACTCGGGCATCGTTGGTGGGGAGCGCTTTCGCTTTAACCCATTTTGACAAATATTCGACCGCCACGAGTATATATTTGTTCCCTCGTGAAGACGGGAACGGCCCCATGAAATCGATGCCCCACACGTCAAAGATTTCGCAAACTTGGATGGAATTTTGAGGCATTTCATCACGTTGCGAAATTTTTCCTTGACGCTGACAAGTGTCACATCGGGTGACCAAGTCATGGGCATCTTTGTAAATCGTGGGCCAATAAAATCCTGAGTCAAAAACCTTTTTGGCGGTGTAGTTGGCACCGTAATGTCCCCCGGTGGGTCCACTATGGCAAGCTGTGAGGATGTCAACAGCTTCTTGGCCTGCAACACACCGCCGGATCATTTGATCCGCACATATTTTGAACAAATAGGGGTCGTCCCAAAAGTAGTGTTTAACATCCTTGAAAAACTTGTTCTTTTGTTGGGACGACATCCCTTTAATAATGAAATTCCCCGCGTGGTAATTTGCATAATCGGCAAACCACGGGGTACTTGAGTCACCGCCAAAAGTCACCATATTAAGTGTCACGAGAGGAAACTTTTCATTTACCTCCTTTGGGTCGAGCACATTTTCATAAGGATTTTCTAATCGGGAAAGATGATCGGCCGCGAGATTCTCGGCTCCTTTTGTGTCAATTACTTTGAATGTGAACTCTTGAAGGAGGAGAACCCACCGGAGCAATCTCGCCTTGGAATCTTTTTTAGCAAAGAGATATTTTAGGGCGAAGTGATCCGTATACACTATGCTTTTGTTCAAGACGAGGTAAGACCGGAATTTTTCGAAGGCATACACCACTGCTAACATTTCTTTCTCCGTCGTGGTGTAATACGATTTCGCCTCATTCATTGTTTTGCTAGCATAGTGTATAGGCCTAAAGTGTTTTTCATGACGTTGCCCCAAGACTGCACCTATCGCTTGCATCGCACATAAGCTCAAAGGGTAGGTCCCAGTCTGGGGCAATCAAGATTGGAGCTTCGGTAAGTTTTTTCTTTAACGTTTCAAAAGCTTGAATACATTCATTGGAGAAGATGAATGGATTATTCTTCTCAAGAAGATGAGTCATCGGTCGGGAAATTTTGGAAAAATCCTTAATGAATCGTCAGTAGAAACCGGCATGACCAAGAAAACTCTGAACACCTTTAACGGTGGTGGGATGAGGTAACTTAGCAATCACATCGACTTTGGCCTTATCGACCTCAATCCCTTTTTTGGAAATCTTATGGCCAAGGACAATACCTTCCTTAACCATAAAATGACTATTTTCCCAATTTAGACAAAGATTGGTGTCTTCACACCTTTGAAGCATCTTCTCTGCACGAGAGAGGCAATTTTTGAATGAATTCCCAAAGACCGAAAAGTCATCCACGAAGACTTCCATCGTTTTTTCGATCATATCATGAAAGATAGCCATCACACACCTTTGGAACGTGCCCGGTGCATTGCATAAGCCAAAAGGCATGCGACGGTAGGCGAACGTTCCGTAAGGACACGTGAATGTTGTCTTTTCTTGATCATGAGGGTCGATGGGAATTTGAAAGTAACCCGAGAAACCATCAAACCATTGAGAAAAACAATTAGTACTCGTTTCCCGCTAGTCTTTCAATCATTTGATCCATAAACGGTAATGGAAAGTGGTCTTTACGGGTGGCGTCATTTAACTTTCGGTAGTCAATGCATACACGCCATCTCGTAACCAATCGAGTAGGAATTAACTCGTTTTCATCATTTTCAACAACGGTAAAGCCACCTTTTTTTGGTACGCAATGTACGAGGCTTACCCAAGGACTATCCGAGATCGGGTAAATTAATCCGGCGTCAAGAAGTTTTTCAACCTCCTTTTTGATGACATCGTGGATTTTCGGATTCATCCGTCTTTGATGTTGGACCACCGATTTGTAGTCCTCTTCTATAAGAATCTTGTGAGTACAAAATTCCGGGTTAATACCCTTAATGTCGGAGAGTTTCCAAGCGATGGCTCGCTTATGTGACTTTAAAACCTTTATGAGAGTGGCTTTTTCCTCGACACTCTCAAGTATATTAGCAATTATGACGGGCAACTTGTCGTCACCCTCTAAAAATGCGTACTCAAGATGAGGAGGTAAGTCCTTGAGTTCGACCTCGGGAGGTTCATCAATTGAAGATTTATCATTTTTAGCTTCACAAATTTTAAGTTCTTTTCGAATTTCAGGCAAATACATTCCTTGAGTGGGTGGGGGTAATGATGGTGATCATCATTAAGAAATGCTCAAGAATAAGAATGTCCCCCTACGGAGTCGTAAGAAGAAAGTGATCAACTTCCGGTGGAAGTTGGATCCATCTTCAATAGCGAGGGGCCGAAAAAATAAGCGTCGACTTCCTCGAGGAACGACAAATTAACTATCCCGAAGGGGAAGGTGAGGGTCGGACGAAGAGGTAGAAAACGATAGGGTCTTAATAAGGTGTGGGATTCGCCACTCGCCGATTCACATCGTAGAAACCGAGAAACTTCTTGAGTATACTCTCACAAGCCATATCAATGACGTCGATTCTGTTAACCGATTATCATCCATTATTTAGAGGAGTATCTCATTGTTTGATCAAGATGAAGTTAAAGGCTCTATTTTCTAACAGGAGAGATAATCTATCTTCGTAACATCACTCAAGGCACGTCGGTCTTTTAAGAAGACTCTCCGAGAATTAGAGGAAATAAGGGGGATCGGCATCAAAAGTCAACGATACAAAGTCAGAAGGGGAATTGGAACTTTCATACTTTTACAGTAGACTTCTTCAGGTGATACGATCGGTGGGAAGATCGACACGGTCAGCCAATGTTCGAGAGTCATGCAAGTCGAGTAAGTTCCGGAAGAGTGTTTTTTCCACACGGATAATGGCATAAGGATTAATGACTAGACGCCAAAGAATACGGCCAAGGCTAAGCACTATCCATTGGGAAAATCACACGGTATGAAGAAATTTTGCGGGGTCTCCAATTTTTTGGGTAATTTTTTGAGGAGGACGCCGAACAATGTCATTTTAAGGTGTTCTTGTTACCTTCCAAACCATATTTATCTTTGTTGCTATACAAACTCTTAACGTGTTGAAGGCATTTTTAGGCATGAGAATTAAAGCATCCGCGAAGCTAATGTCGAAATGCAAATTTTGAAAGATTTGGTAAAATTTCTCAATTTGATTGTTAGATTTTTTCGCGGATCTTATTGCTGTCTATTAAGTCATAGAGGATATATGAATTGATGGTTTCGGTTAGGGGTGGGAGGGGGTGGTTTCGGAGAACTTAAGGGGGAGCAACAACGGGCTCAGAATTTGGTACTTGAGTTTCAACTTGGACAACCGGAGATTGGACGTCTTTGGTACTTCCGTTATTAGTAGGAGGCATCGTGTCCTTTGTCACCTCGGTTTCACGTTCCACTACTTTAGGAGGAGAAGAAGAAGTAGTAGGAATCGTGGGTCCTTGATAAGCAACACCGCTTCGGGTGGTAATACCCTTCAAATCTTCCTTCGGGTTAGTAATGGTATTACTAGGGAGTGTCCCTGAACTCGAGGATGAAGCGGTATTGGAATTCACGAATTTGGAAAGCATGTTCGTTAAATTGGTCATTTGGTTTTGCATATTTCTTATAACCGCATCATTAGCTGTGACGTAGTTTTAAAAATCGGTCTTCGACACACCTTGTGTCTGAGGAGCCGGATCTTGGTAAGCCGGGGCTTGGTAAGCCGGAGGTTGATTAACCGGGGGTCGATAAATTTGTCCTTGGTTGTAATTATTCCCCCGGTTTTGGTTGTAACGGTTTTGATTATTTCCTTGGTTTTGTTGTACGGGAGGAAAACCGGGAGGTCGAATTTGATTTGCACATTTCGAGGGATCGGTAAATGGGATTTCCCTTGATTGAAATCTAGCTACGACGGCTTGAGAGGAA
The DNA here is from genome assembly GCA_026074375.1 of Tanacetum coccineum. Lineage (NCBI taxonomy): Eukaryota > Viridiplantae > Streptophyta > Magnoliopsida > Asterales > Asteraceae > Tanacetum > Tanacetum coccineum. The sequence continues at coordinate 13,595 of BQNB010083328.1, forward strand.
GTATTCTTGAATTTGTCACGATAACGTTGCCATCGGTGGGCGGGTCAAATTTCCGTAAGAATGGAGCTCCACCGAAAGTTAACAATTTTCCTCGACTGCTTTACCCATATCTTTAAGGTGCGGAAACATCGGGAGAAATACCGGGTGGTAGAATTGCTCGTAACTCACTTTGGTAACATACCGGTTTTTTTTCGTGAATTAAGAACTTTGGATTTTGATTCTCGATGATTCATTAGGGCAATCTCGAGGCATTTTATCCAAAAAATTACCACCCGCGGAGGAATTCAACGAATCTTGATCATTAGAGTTCAAAGCATTGTAGAAAGTATCGAGTTGATGTAATTCTGAAAATCCATGATGTGGGCATGCCCGAAGAAGATCATTGAATCGGTACAATAGCTCGTATAAGTTTCATCAATCGTTGTTGAAATATCTGGATTTAATTTGATGGTTTGTTTTCTTGGAAGGAGGGAAAAATTTGTTGATGAATTTCGAAACAAGATCATCCCATGTAAGAATCGATCGAGGGGGTTCTTTTTCAAGCCAAATCCGGGCGGCCCCCTAGAGGGAAAATGGGAAAAGCATAAGCTTTACCAACGCACTCGGGACGTTCGGGAACTTCATCGTAGAAGTGATCTTGTTGAAATAACGGATGTGAGCATGAGGGTCTTCTTTGTCATGTCCAAAAAATTGTTGATTTTGAACTAAGAGTAGCAAAACCATGATAAGCTCACAAAGTTACGCGATTGAATCTTCGGGCAACACAGATTGCATCCTCGTAAGCCTCGGTGGATGCTTCGAGCAATTGCGCCATAGTACGATTATCGGTCATCGTAACTACGGGAGGAGCTTGATTATCAATAGGTTCTTCAAGATTTAATGGTTCAACAAAAGTCGGTGGGACTTGTTGTTGTTGACGGTTAGAATTACGGGATTGAGGGGGGGGAACGAGTCACATGCATCTAATTTAAAAGTTAAATTTATACTAATTTTTTTTGGTTGTACAAATTGATTCACAAATTTATTTATTAACGGCAATGGATATAGACACTTATAACATAATAATCACACTAAGATTTCGGTTGCTATCTTAAGAGAAAAACGCACAAAGGAGCGGTAGGAGAAGGATAACGCGTAGCTATTTAAAAAAATCTTTCTCATTTAGGGTCGTAGTTAGTTGGAACGACCCTCCTTATACACTTTAGAGTTTAGTTTATCTTTCAAAGGTGAAACGTACCTAGCAAGTGACACAAAAGGAAAAGTTTTTGATCTTTGGTTCTGGGAAATTTTTATGTAATGTTCCAATAAAGAACATTATATTGATGATATATATATTTTTTCTTTTTAGGACATTTTTTTGATTTTTTTGTTTTTTTATCTTATATATATACTAATAAAAGAAAATTATTTTTGTATTTTTTATATGAAAATAAGCAAAATAACTTCTCACGAAATGATCTTCAAAGCACTAATTGTCAAACGCAACGACAATCGTATACAATCCGTCCCGGCAGCGGCGCCAAAAATTGATAAGCTTTGAAACTATCCCTTTAAATATATATATATAAATATAAATAATTATAAATATATAATAAGGATAATTATCAAAAAATCTCAATGAAAACCAGAAGTAGTATATGATATTCACGGGTCGTTTATCCCCAACGAGGAATGCAATGGAAAGTCGAAAGACGGTTTTACATTTGATGCTTGAATGGAACAAAGATTTTGATTAGGTTTTCTAAATCTATGGAAAATTAATGCAATCTACACTAAAAACAATAAAAGCAACACAATTTTAAACTAAAAACGAAAACCGAGGATCCAAAAAACGCGTCTAATTATCAACTAAGTCAAAATTAAACCCTAAAAATGCAAACTTAGTTTCTAAACCTCTAAAATGACAAAAGAAAATTTTCTAAAAAGGAATTATATTTTTTTGACTTTTTAATAATTTTTTATGAATTAAAAACCTATTTAATCTATTTAAAATTCTAGAAAATAACAAATTAACACCTAAAAATTCCAAAAAATGATTTTCTACTTTAGAAAAGTCTAAAATATGATAAAAACTCAGAAAAATATTTTTCACTACTTTTTATAATTAAAAACTATTTTCTAAAATTAATTTAAAAAGCTAAAAATGAAATTTAAAATCTAAAAATGATAAAAATGTTTTTAAAGTTTGTAAACCTAAAAATATTAATTCTAAAACTAAAAACTATTTTTTTGTATTTTTCTGAATTAATTTTCTATTTTTAAATGACTTTTTAAAATTTTAATCTACGAAAATTAAAGAAAAATAACAAATAAAGTTGGAAAAATCTAAAAAATTACAGGAAAGTCCTAAATGATGTAAAGTTCCTAGGAAAAATAAGCTGGATAAGCCAGCTTAAGAAATAAGCTCTAAAAAGCCCGGAATAAGCTTCGAAGTGCTTATGAGAAAAAGGGCTCAAAATGTGTTTAAGTATATAGATTGTGCAAGAGTAAACGGAAAAGACCCAAGGGCGCTAGTGGTAGAGGGTGTGTGAGTTAAAACGTTTGGTGAGTGGGGGTTGAGGTCCCGGGTTCGAGTCCTGCTCACCTGGGACTTCCCCCAACTCCCAAATGTTTTTTATTTGCCATTTTTTTACAACTTTTTAGATAAGCAATAAATAAGCAACTTTTACAAAAACACTTTTTATATAAGCCACAAATAAGCACAAATATAAGCTGTCAAAGTAGTGACAGAAAGCTTATATAACTTAAATACTAAACTGTTTGCACTTTTTAGACTAAATAAGCACTTCTAACAACAAATAAGCTCAAAAGAGATTAAACCCTAACCCTAATAAGCACCTAGGAACTAAAATAAGCAAATTAAATAAGCCAGAACTAACCCTAATTGACAGAATACTTAAAAACTATAATACTTAAAATTTTTAAGCTAAAATGCAAATAAGCTTAAATAAGCTCTAAACTAAAAGAAATAAGCTCTAATGGACTAAAACTAACCTATTTAGCAAGACTAAACCTAAAATAAGCAAAAACAATAAGCAAATAAGCTTAAATAAGCAAATGAGCTTTTTGGCCAATCCTGTTAACCAAACAGCCTAAGGGGACTTTTCTAGCTTAAAAATAAGCTAGCAAACAGATCCTTATGGCTTAGTGGCTTATACCACTAAAAAGCTTGGCCAAAAAGCTACTTAAATCAACAATCAGAAAGCAGTTTGAAATTCAAATAAGCCCTTAAAAAGCTTAATGAAAAAGCTGTTTCACACAGACACGACACTTAGAAATTTTTTGCTATCTTTACAAAACCAAACTTTTGAGCTTAAAAATAAGCTAACAACCAGAACCTTATGAACTTAAGACCTACAAACAGATTTAGATTGGACCTCAAAGAACTTATATCATCTTTCAAAAGAGAGTTTGAAATAAAGGATAAGCCAGAAAAAGCAATTGATAAAGCTATTTCTTCTTAAAAAACAAATTAGCAATTTTTGAAGGAATTTGACAAACCACCAAACAACAAATGAAGACCTATTTGACATTGTTTATACATGTTTTAACCACTTAACAAACTAAATAACATAATTTTACCTACTTGCCTTTAAAAAAGATCTAATTCACACAATAGATTAAAGGAGCATATGAGTTCACAGATTCAAAGTATTGGGTATAAACAAAATATGTTCCTTGTGATTTATAACTTAAAAACTTAAACTAACTCACTTTTATGACTAATTTTACCTAATTAAAACTGACTAAAGAACACAAAGCTAGTTTTGACCCATTTTCACCCATGAAAACAGTTAAACCAAACACCCCTTTAAGTATTAAAAACCACTTTTAAGCTAGATTAAGGCTGATTTAAACCACAACTTGCCAAGACCAGATATTGAACAAGTAAAACAGACAGTAATAAGCAAGTTTCCAACAAAAGGTTACAGATCTTAAATTACGCTGAACACAATAAGCAATATTTTAAGCTATTTTAGACAGTTTTTAAGAAAGACTTAAACTAATGATCTCTAAACTACAAAACAAGCATAATAAGCACTAAACATCATAAGCAAACATAAATAAGCAGATATAAGCATAAATAAGCAAGAATAAGCAATGCTACAGTAATTGCTAGTAAATGTAGAAATATAACTTACAAAGCCTTCGCTCAAAAGGGCCAAAAAAACTTATTTATAAGCTAATCAAAACGCTTTAGCTTGGGGTCAAAAAGACAAGCTAGTAGTGTCCATAAGCCCATCCAAGTTTGGCTTATCATCCATTAAGCTGTGGTAATTTAGGGAGTGGATTTTTTAAAATTTTTTTTTGTAAAATTTTCTTAAGTACTTAATATTTAAATGAAAACAGATTGATTATATGTTTAAATAAGAGCTTAAAACAGCTTGTGAAATGCTTTTAACAATAGAAGTTCAAAAGATAACTTAAAAACTCAAATTTTCATTAAAGATTAAAAAGTTTACAAGACTTGGAATTTTAAAGACAATAAGTAAAATGACTTAAAAATAAGATGAAAAACTAAAAACTAGGTTAAAAACTACATTCCTCCTTCGGGCTTACAAAGTCCTATTTATATAAAGACTAAGAAGGTTCTAGGATGTGTGTTTTTTTACTGAGACAGCTCAAGGGTGTGCTTGTTGTGTGAGGCAAGTCTTCAATCAATCATAGCCATCAATTTTGAGTAGTGCCCAAGTCCATTGATCACAACCCTTCAATTTTTGTCCTGTTCCATATCGAATAGGATTCTTGGGGATTGCCAAGGTGCAAATGGAGTTTAGTGAGGTGGGGGAAGTGGGATAGTGTTGGTTTTGTTTGAGGGTGAAGGTTTTGTTTGTATGTTGCAGGGGACAGGCACACAAATCGTGTGTAGGAGATAATGAATAGTACTGGCGCCATTTTTAAAAGTTAGGGAGAATGGCAAGAATGGTCCCTGAGTTTATATGGTATAATTGCAATCATAGTCCTTATAGGTTGGCAATTTAAGCCCTTCAAGTTGGTAAATGTTTGTACCATTAGTCCTTAGAGGACTAACGGTGTAAAGGTTAAAGAGTGATGGAATAACAGGATGTTATGGGTTATTGTTTGGGCTTGTTATAATAAAATGGAACTTAGGCTTTTTATAAGTATTCAAGGCTTATTAAGTCTTCAATATGTTTAAATGGGCTGACCCGGCCTATTAGATGGGTACGGGTTGGCCCATTTAACATTTCTTCCAAATCGGCTCCGCCTTTGACTTTGACTTTGTCGGGGTTGACTTTGAATTTTTTGACTTTTGGCTTTGATTTGACTTTTCTTTCACGCTTTTTCCGTTCTCGTGCTCGGTTTTGTCGTTTTAGCTTCGTTTTTGTCCTTTTCTTAGATATTCGTTACCTGCACAATATAAATGCAAAGCATACAAATACAATGTATTTTTGGTACGTTTTTGGACATTTAAGTCCGATTTTAATGGAAAATGGTATGTGTAATTAAGCACATACCAAGCATAATTTAAGCATTTTAGTGTGAAAATTAGGACAAGTGATCATTCTAATTCCATCCCCCCACTTGAATTATACAACGTCCTCGTTGTATATATAAAACATTAAATACGGGAATTTAAAAAGAAATTAGAATGAGAAACTCCCCTGATATTTGCTCGGTAGATTCTCCAAGTTGCGTTTATGAGCAATAGTTCGTGTTGAACAGCCGTCTTAAGGTTTCAAGACTCCAACACTTCAAGATTTCCAGATTTGTAAATTCTCCACCAATATTCGTCGATGTTTCTTTCACGAGGTCCTGTATAAATTCTCAGAAAACAATTGCAATTCTATCTCCGTGTATTCATTTGGTTTGACTCGAATAAATACCTAAAACTGTACAGGAAGTCAATACGTCGTATCCATACCCCAGGATACGCTATATTGATACATGTGTCGTATACACTGTATTCGTTTAACGATTACGCCGTATAGACTGTGCTGAAAATAAAGATTGGATAACGTCCAGATAATAAATATATCGTATCTATGGGGTTTGGATACGCCGTATAGACAGTATGGGAAGACGGACTCGATAAAAATTGAAAATACATTCCAGGTTGTCTCCCGGCAAGCATTTTTGTTTACAGAAAAGTCTTTAAGTTAGACTTGCCCCAATTTAATCCCATCCTTATAAAACAATTTGGGGTCGAACGGGGTGCCAAATGGCACATACAAATTCTTGATTAGGAAAATGAATGGCATCCCTTTGTAAGATGATTCCAAGTTATGATATTAAAATTTAATCCCATGATAAAAGTTTTAGTTTTGAAAAAATTATTAGATGTATCATGACTTGTTTCCAAAAGCTTATTTGACTCGTGTGCATTGGCACCAACATCGGTATATATTACATCAGGTAATGGTTTGACAAATAAATCCCCCAAAGAGTGTTCAATATTGACTTTATCATTATCATTGTCTTTATCCGATTTTGAATCATTGGGATAAATTAGTTAAAAGGAAATAGATCATTAAAGTTTAAAACGTTTTGTTCCTCTTCATCACATTCAGACAATGATGTTTCATCTTTCAAATTAAATTCATCGATATGTTGAAGGTTTAAAATTGGTTCAGTTAATAAATCTGATTTGGACGTTTGAGCATCATTGTAAACAATGGCTGAAAATTCATTCTCAAAATCTTTAAAGAAGTCTAAATCATCAAAATAATTGACCGTAGGCTTGGGTGATGGAAGCAAAGGCATATTGACTTTATCATTGTCATTTTCTGAATCCGTTTTTAAATTGTTGACAGAAATTATTTTGTAGGAAAATGAATTTTTGTCAAAAAATATCGTGCAATCTTCATCGTCAGATTCGTCAAACGATATTCTAAAGTCAATTTCATCGTTGTGAAGAGAACTTACCGTAGGCTCACACGAGAGTGATGCTTCAGATGTTAACGTTTTGTTAAAGACTATAGCTGGGAATTCAGTTTCAACAAATCCGAGGTCGTGAACGTCTTCATTATCCCAGATCTTACCATACGTCGCAGTTTCCCAATTAAACACTTTCCTACGCCTACGAGCTTTTTCTTCCTCAAGCCTGATATACTCCTCCATAGTAATGTTGGGCTCGTCCATTGTGACCTGTAATAAATTCGCTAGGAAAGAAAACTGTCAAATAGCTTAATACGACGTATTCAGTGATCTGAATGTGCCGTATTGATGATAGAGTCTAATACGCTGTATTGGTTTGAAAAAATTTATACACCGTATCCAATAAATTGAATACACCGTATTGGTTTGAATTTTTTTTACAGCGTACTTTGAATAATGAAGAAAACACACATGCACATAATATGAAAAATATACAATGCAAAAAATTAAACACACAAAACAAACACGCAAAATATGCAATTTTATCTAAAAAACTAATCTAAACTAAAATCACTATAAACAAGAATTAAAAAACTTCACTCACAGGCAAACGGCGCCATCATAACTTGATGTGTTGGCTAGTGTATGGGGTGTTTTGTATATGATTCAGTTTGTAAATTTTATGATTTGCCGACTCAACCAAAAAAAAACTTTAACGGGCAGTGTACTCGAGCGGTAGTAGTTTGTATGGTAAGTAGGATCGTCGATCACTGAGGAGCGAGGTTAAATCTATCTATTTATTCCTAATTTCTTGGTGTTTCTAATCTATGTTAATTCTATTCTAATCCTATGTTAAACCTATGTCAGTCTAAATCCTAATTCTAATGGAAAAGGGGGGGGGGTTTAGCCTGAGAGACTGGCACGGTTTGGTTGGTGACAACAATCAATTCAAGAAACTGTTACCCACACAAGCTAATTAACAAAAGATAAAAGAGCGGTCGAACCTTATATAAGAAAACTATTATCCGAATTAGTAACCGTTGTGTGTTTATTAAGTGCAATGATTTCTTCTCTCGAGGTGGCATATCATTCTTAAGACTTAGGCGTTACATCATCCTAAGACCTAGACACATTAATTCTGTCACAATTAAAGCATCCGCATAAAGCAGCCTTATTTGCTGCATATAATCTATCTTAGGGATTAAAGCAATGGTGATCTTGTTAAACCCTAGCTCATAGAGACTTTACCTACTTACCGCTTAATGGCAATCTATACACTAGTAGTCCACTTGTCCCAACTAATCCACATGGAATCGAACGTTATTTGGTTGATTATTCTTGGCTCAACCTGTTGCAACACCGATCAAATAAAATCCATTGGCATAATCCCAATTAACTAGTTAAGCCCGAAGCGTATCCTAGACACAGACTTAGAAGGACAATATGTGTGTAACTATTATTCTAGGTGTATAAATTACTATATGGAGAGCTATCCCGGACTCTAGATCTGCTTGGTCCACTTAGCTAGATCTAGTTGAATGATAGGTCGCATACAAAAGCGCGTAAACATAGTATAAATTGATAAACATAAACAAGCATACAACGATAAAGCAAGAAATCGATATAAACAACTACCAAACTTTTAGATCTTCAAAATAATGGATAATATCCGAAGGTATTAGCCTTCAAACGTATAAATACAAGAGTAATAATTTAGTCAAGGTAAACAAACCGAGTTAACGAATGATACCGAAAACTGAACGATTACTAAAGTATATGGAATTACCTCGATTCATCCTATGATATTGAATATGGTTGCTCCGACATATCTCTGCTTTTTTCTCGTTCTAAAAATCGACTTTTGTGGTTTAGGTATCGAGAATATGATTTAGATCTACCACCTAAAACTCGTTTTGGAGTTTTCTATTTATAATGTCTGGAAGTCGGTTCCATACGGCGTATCCAATGGGTTGGATACGTCGTATTGATAATTTCTTAGAGTAGGGACCGCGTTTGATATCTTCCAGAATATTATATTGATTCCATATCTTGAATACGGCGTATTAAGTCCTCTGGATATGGCGTATTGGTCTTTAATCTTCTGTGGTCTTTTGGTGAGTGCAGGCACGGATACGCCGTATCTTCTTGATGGATACGACGTATTGGTCTTCAGAATAGTAATCTTCGAAATATCTTCATTTAAGCTCCAGAATGCGTGCCTTTTGCTAAGTTTCACCCATTACTGCAATTCTCAAATATAAATGATTAAGTTACAATTCTTTGCAATAACTATACAAAATGGGTTAATATCGTGGGATAAACGATGCTATAACATAGACGTTATTTGATGTCATCAAATGTGCTGTTTTAGAAAGATATGACATTGGTCTAGCAACATTCACTGTTGTTTTTGAGTGAGCAGTATTAACTTGTCTAGCAGTATTAATTGATACTACGTCAGGACTTTTTGTAATGATCTTGGAACTAGTTCTTTTTTAGCACAGGGTGTGTCTTTTTAGAAAGTTTTGATGATTCAACCTTCTGAGCATTGTTCCAAACAGTTTTTACACTTCCGTTGATTTTGTACTAAATTTGATGGTAATTGCAATCAACTTGCAATGTCAAAGCTTCCACAACAATAAAGGCCTAATTAGACATCTCAAAAATTGCTTCCATAGTTTTTGTGACATCTATTGTTTCTATTTCTTTGATTGCTCTTAGCTGTGAGTGTTTTGTTTGTATCTCAACTTGTTTAACAGTTTTTCTAGCAGTTTTCTCTTGTTGCTTAGGTTTGACAAACTCTGTCTTATGCAATACTGCATTAACTTTTTTCTTCTAGTATTTTTAGTCTTATGTCAATTTTCTCCTACTTTCTGACACCTGTTCTTCAATAATTGGAGAATCACTCACTTCTTACTAACTACATTAGCTCTTTCTTACTAGACATAGACTTTACTGATTATCAACTACAGGTTCTTCTTTTTTTCTTATTAACAAAACTCATCGTAAACAGTAAAAGACAAATCAGGTGTTGGAGGCATGAAATTTCCTATGTAAGGAGGTGGAACTGCATTATAATTTTCATAGCTTAAACCTTTCTTGCAATTATCAATAATCTGACACTCTATGATCTTGTTTAAACATTTAGATGCATTTTCAAATTTATCTACATTGAATTGAATGCTATCTTTTTCTTTTTGATTTTTTTCAAGCTTCTTCCTAAGCTTTCTAATAGTTATTTCTCCTACTTGAATATCCTATTTTAAGCCATTTATATTTTCTTCATAAACAGTCTCATCTTTTTATAAAATTTAAGTTTTTCACTTCAATGCTTCTAAACCTGTTCTATACCTAAAACCATTAACACTAGAATTCTCTAAATCTTCTTGATAGGTGACTCATTTCTGTGATTTTAAGTAATTTAACAGTTTCCATACAAGATTTTGAACAATTTGAATCATTGGATACCTCTGAGTCAGAACTTAAAGATGAGTAAGCTATGAGTGGCCCTTCCTCTGCCTAATCACTCCAGTCATATCCACCAAGACCATCACATGACACCAAAGCTGTGGAAGTAGATTTTTCCATAGGTACACTCCTTCATGAGCTTTCCTTGTTCTTGTTGTCTTGATTTCTTAGAGCTCTGCACTCCTTAGCAAAATGTCCCTTCTTGTGACAGTTGTAGCACTCCACTTTGGACTTATCAAAACCAATAGTCTCATTGCCATTAACAGTACGCTTTCTTCCTGTATTCTTCAAAAAACTTCTAGCCCTTATAGTCAACATGGCCATTTGCCATCTCAAATCCATCTCTTATATGTCATCTGGATGGATTTGTTGCAAGTCCTCATGTACAAGTTGAGGAGTATTTGGTTGACTAGCAAAGAATGCACAAATAACAGTATCACTTAAGTTATCAATATTTGTAGAGTTTGCAGCATTAACTTGAGTGCTAGCAGTAGTAACTCCATGAGCAGCATTAACTGCTTTATTAGGGCTGCTAGTGTTGTTATTTGAAGAGGACTTGTTATTTGAAGATGACACAAAAGCCATGTTCTGTGTGCTTGAACTTGAGCTAGACATCCCTTTAACTTCTGGTTCATACACCTTGAGGTTGTTGTAGAGATCATCCATGCTCATTGTATCCAAATCAGCTTTATTCCTCCACACAACAGCATGTGTGTTCCACTCAGGTGACAAACTTCTTAATAACTTTTGATTAACATCTTCTTGTGAAAGCTTTTCATCCAAAAGCTCTAACTGACTCACAAGCTTTTGAAGCCTATCAAAGGTTTGATCAAGCATCTCTGAGCTTGGAGCAGTGAAGTTTTCATATTGCTGCTTTAAGAGATTTCTTTGAGTCTTCTTAGTAGCTGCATTCCCACCAAATCTCTTTTCTACAGCTTCCAGTAACAGCTTAGCATCCTTTATAGAGTTAAGCTTTAACTGATGTTCATTGGGAATGCCCATCATTAAATTACTTCTAGCCTTCACTTCTGATCTTCTTTAAGCCTTATCTTCAGCAGATGTAATAGGCATTACTGTTGTAACACCTTCCACAACTTGTGTTTTTGGCAAGGTTGCGCCATTTTCTATGACTTCCCACAGTGCATAGTCTATTATCTGGATGTATTGTTCAATCCTCATCCTCCATAACTCAAACTCACCTGGTTTGAGCATGGGAACTTTGGATGCAGCCACTATGTGTGTAGAATCTTGATCCATGTCTTCTAGCAAAGTTTCTCAAAGCAACAAGCTCTGATACCATTTGTTGATCCCACTTCAATAGATCAAATTACTTAAGCTTGTATAAGGATTAGTTATATTAGATAAATCTAACACAACTATAGTAGAAACTTTGTGTGAATGTATTAAAGATTATGCAGAATCTAATCTTTAATATTAAAAAGAATTATCAATGAAACAATAATTATATGAATATATAATTCAACAAACAAAAGCTCCAATATTATAATAATATGAATACTCTCAAAGTATTAGGGTTACAAAGACCTTGAAGCTATGATAATTCTATGAATGACTCATATATTTTTCTATTGTTTGGTACATAGAACTCTATACCCTAGGACCTCCTTTTATACACCAAGGATTCCTAAACGACTTACAATACTTTCCTAAGTAATCATAATCTTCTAAACAAATAAGTTATACATATCTTTTACCAAAATATCTCATACAAATCACATAAGCAGTACTAACTAACTCAACAGTCCTAACTTCTTCACTAGCAGCATTAACTCCTTCAGCGGCATTAACTTTGTACTAACATTAGTAACTTTTGTACTGGCAGTAGTAACTACTTAGCATAGCTAACCTAGATAAGCTACCAGGACACAATTTGAGCTTATGGGATAAGCTCAATAAGCCAAAGTCAAAAAATAAGCAATCCCTCAGCCTAAAGTGATGCTAAAACAGCCAAGAGGCATGTTTGGGCTTAAAAATAAGCACACAAATAAGCTTATCAAGGGCTGAGACTTTGAGGGCTTATACTAGAGCTTATAAGCTCTCAAAATAAGCCAAAGACTTGGGCTTTAGAACTCAACAAGACAGAGAACAAAGGGCTTAAAATCTCCCCTTTGCACCAGGGGAGATTTAAGCTTAGCTTTAGTAGCTTATTTGACAGCTTGCTAAAAGCTGTCAAATAAGCTCTAAACAATAAAATAAGCTCAAACAGATGGAGTATGATAGCAAAGGGGCTTGTGCACCAATTTTCAACTTCTAAAAATCAATTTTACTTGTTTAATTTTGATAGTGAAAAAGGTGTTTTGGGTTTATTAAAACTGTGACACAAAGAGACTTGTGTGAATTTGACCCAAGAAGTCAAAGGAACAAAGGGCTCTTGACAGCCCTTTTTGGACACTAAAGACACACTCTTTTTGTGCTTAAACTCAAACCACAAGTGCTTAATCAAATAAGCACTTGTGGGTTACTTAAAATTTTCACAGTTTCAAAGAAGGTTTTTTATACCTTTGAAAAACAATTTTCCAACTAAAAATGTTTTAAAAACAGCTTAAAAGTAACTTAAAACTTGTGCTTAAATTGACCAAGTAACCATAACCCATGCCAAAACCCTTTTTGACCCGTTTTGGTCTTGTGCCAAACACCCCTTTATCTCAAAACTGTCAAACCAAAGTGGGTTTAAAAGCCATTTTTAAGCTAAAACTTTGAAAACCTTTTATCTACTTCTACTTGTACTGACCTACTTAAACTATTTTAACACTAAAACTTTTAGCTTATTAAGAAAAATAAGCTAGTTTCTCTACTAGCTTATACTAATACTTATGACAGTTTTGAGAGATAAGCTAATGTAACACAAAATTATGCATTAAAAACTTAAAATAGCTAAATAACAAGCCTAAACTAATGTGTATGCAAAGATTAAAGCCAAATAAGCTAATGACTTAAGCTAGAAATTAAGCTAGAATGAAATTTAGGAAATGAAACCTTGGATTTTTGTTGTCTCAGAACCAAGGCCACTCTTTCTGAGTGAGTGGCCTAAAAAGCCTGTCCTAATGGCTCCTTAGCCTCTAAACCTGAGCAATAAGCTCAATAAGCTTATATTAGCTTATTTCTCCAAAAGTATTCAAAAATCACATCAAAATGAGCATTGAACTAAATTCAACTTAATACGTATTTAAGAACTTTTAACAGGTATTAAACTGAATTTTGAGCTTATTAACAAGAATAAGCTCAAATTAGCTTATTGAGAGCTTATGAAGTAAAAACGGCTTAAATTTTCATTAAAACTGAAAATTACAAATGCATAAGAGAGGTTAACTTGAAAACACTTTAAACTACAATAAAAACTTAATTAAAAACTGAATTAAAACTTGCTAAACTGAATATTTGCCACAATGGCTTACAAGGCTTTTTATAGCCGAAAACTAAAGCTAGGTCTTCTTTTTCTCTTTTTTCTTGTTGTGCTTGTTTGTAGACACACAAACACAGGTGTGTTTGTTTTGTGAGAGGTTTAAACCTCTAATCTTGGCCCTTCAATCTTCAAAATCAATCTTAGCCATCGAAATAGGTCTTGGGGGGTGTGGGATTGCCAACTTGGCACATATGTAGCTGGGAAAGGTAGTGGAGGAGGGGGGAGATGAATATCCATGGTGGTGGTGAAGGTTCATGGGGTAAAAACGGGTTTATAGACCCGTGATTGTTTTTGGGAGGGAAAAAGACGCGGGAAAAATCGTTGTGGGTATAACAGAGTGTTTGTTTGGGCGAATGGCAAGTTTAACCCCTCAAAGTTACTTGTGTGTTTGCACATTTCGTCCCTGTGGTTATATAACTTTTGGGGACTTGGCAAAACAAGTCCCCAAGAGTTATATAACTCTTTGCAACACTCGTCCCTTTGGTGTACAAGTTAGGATAGTTGGCAGTTATGCCCCTTGTAGTACACTTTGGCACATTGGTAGTTTGCACCCTTGCCTTTCATTTTCTCTTTTCTTCTTATAAGTATAAGTTTAGGGATTTACAATTTCAGTCCCTAAACTTATATTTCTTTGACTTTGGCCTCGGGGTTGACTTGGGTTGACTTTGTCTTTGACCAATTGACTTTTCTGTTGACTTTTTGACTTGATTGACTTTCCGGCTTCGATTTGGCTTTGTCTTTCACAGTCTTTTCCATTCCGAGTCCGGTTTTGTCGTTTTGGCTTTGTTTTTCGTCCTTTTCTTAGTTATCCGTTCCTGCACAATACAATTAGCAAAACAAGCATATATTTGGCATTTTAAGTCCGTTTTTGGTTATTTTAGCTCGTTTTTAAAGGTAAAAGGTATGTGTAATTAAGCACATACCAAAATCCCCCATACTAAGGTATTTCCGTGTCCTCACGCAATGTTATGAAGTAAACATTTACGAAAACTAAGAATCTTAATCTCCCTCGACTAATAACTTTGAAAAGTAGCAAAGTGTTCGTCAAGGGAAACTAAAGAATCAAAAGCTTCGACAAGTCCCGTTTTCACCATTTTTTTATTTGTACACTAACTATCCCTAATATTTTTGGATTTTCTTTTTCTTTTCTCGACTACCTGTTTGACTTCCTTTATTATATCAACATTGGGATCATAGAATGAGAAACGCCCATAGAATAATCTACGGATGTCCTGACGGATAAATTCATCGTCCCCGATTTTTCACTAGTTCCAAACCAAGCAATTAAACAAGATCATTTGTCAATATAAGTCTAAATGCTAAGCACTCATACTTATGACTTGTGAACTTTTAACTCCCAACGTGAATATATGATTTAAATGTGTGTACTTGTTTCAACTCAACCATAGATCAACTTATTTTCATAGTCGTGATTCAAGATGAATCATGACTCAAAGCAACAACTTATTAGGACCTTGTAACTTGATTTTAAAGAACGAGATTTTAACTGTAGAACTTTTTGCAACATCTTCATCATTATAATCATAAGTTCTTAAAGCTAGGAATGCGTTGCTTAGTTTGAACACCTACCTAGGCCTCGCTCCCTAGTAGGATATCACAACCAACGACCGATGTTCTTAGTTTGAAAACCCACCCCGTTGCTAGAGCATACATATAAAATAACACAAATGCAAATCTCAACCAAATGCCCTTAACCAAGGAAAAAGGTCAAAATCTACACAA
>BQNB010083329.1:0-29066 GCA_026074375.1 Tanacetum coccineum
TCTCATTCTTTTATGTGTATTGCAACAATGCTCTTAGTTGAGCAAATCTAGTTAGCAGATTTATCATAAATGATGAAATCCTACTTTAACTAAGGTTGATTATCCTCTAGCATCAATGTACACAAACAACACTATGCCTTATATAATTCGTAAATGTTTAGTTTTATGAGTTATCTAAATACTCTCAATTAGATACTATTATTATTAACTCATCTTACTCTTGTGCAAAAGTAACAACTAGTCTCATACATAATATAATATAGACATGATGAATCCTTAGTTAAAAACATAAGGTTTCCATCCATGTATTAAATTATCTCAAGTGAAATATATCTTTTAAGACTTGCTTCAATGATGTATTGCATTGTGTTGGACTTAATTTCCGCATATGTTTATTTCATTAAACATTCATTCCAACGTTGTTTGTTTTATTTCCTAAATTTCCAAGTGAAGTCACATTCTAATCTTAAGGATTAAAATCTAGCTTAAATAGAATGATGCTTTCAATATGTTACACAACATATGAATTTTAAAGAAAAAACATATCTCACTTGATTACAGGTATACTCGAGAGTTATCTTATTTTAATAAAAAAAAATATTATAATTAAACTTAAGATCTCAGCTCCTAGATGCAAGATCTAATCTACACTTGGATTCTTTTATCTTGTATACTTTATAAAGATTATATATACTCATACCCCTTTTGATTACACACCGTCCTCGCAAAAGTAATCATAAAGGAAACAGTTATAAAACTTAATTGTCATATTCTAAATATAGACTCATAACCCTTTTGATTACACATCGTCCTCGCAAGGTAATCATTAAGGAAAGAGTTATGATCCTTAATTCCCATATGACAGATTCAAGGAAACCTGTATGACAATTAGTTATCTTTATATAATTAATGCATGTAGAAAAGAAATATTTAATCACAGTTAATTACTTGAGTAAGATTAAAAACTCTTGTCATTCGTCAGGCATTAATGTGTATAAAATTTTGTTCTTATGAGTCTTTCTTCAAAAGAAACTTATTATAACCTTTCAGTTTAACTGTTTGGTAAAAGATCAATCAAGCTTACAACATTGATTTGTCTTCTAAGGACTGCATCTTTTCATTCATATTTCTAAGATATTTATCAGATCTAAGATGTGATAATTCATCTTATTAGTTAACAGGTTTATTTATTCCTCAGCATTGATATAAAAATATCACTCCATTGATGAGGCATCCTTACGGATTGATGAATGAGAGTTACATTATACATTGGTTTGACATTTTCATGTTTTAACCTTAGTATGACATCAGCAAGTGAATTCAGAAGGTTATGTATTTTGTTCTTGAATATCTTCAAGATTTATAGATGCTCCCACTTACTTTTGTAAGTAGAGATACTTCTATAAACACTAAGTATTTAAGCAACAATGAATTATTCTTAATTGGGATAACAAAATACATTTTTTAGTTCTCATCTCTAGCTTGTTAATAATATGCTTCATAAGATATTAACAAATTTTAGAACTTTAATCAAGACCTAATGGGATTCATCCCTAATCTATAAATAGATAATGTCTTGAATACCTTCTAGATTGAAACTATATTTAGTGTATCTATGACACACGTAAATTTATAACCTTGATCGATTTTGGAGGTAGATCAAT
This sequence comes from Tanacetum coccineum, assembly GCA_026074375.1. Classification (NCBI taxonomy): domain Eukaryota; kingdom Viridiplantae; phylum Streptophyta; class Magnoliopsida; order Asterales; family Asteraceae; genus Tanacetum; species Tanacetum coccineum. Next base: position 1,665 of record BQNB010083329.1, read on the forward strand.
TATAGTTATCAGAAATCAAACAATAAGAATATAGTTTGTTTCAACACATTAGACATACCATAATAGTGTGGTATTCAATGAGTATTGGACTTGTGAGACTACATCAGAATTACATAGGATAACTTAATTCTCATTAGGTCAAATACTTGCCAATTGGGTCGAGCCAAATTGAATACACATTATTTAACAACCAAATGCATGCTATAATGTATATTTCTTGAATAAGTACATTAACTTCATGTTCATGTGTTCACAAGAAAACAAAACATGTCAATTACATTATATGTCGTTGAATCATTCAAGGACCTTATGTTTATGTGTTAACAAGAAGACATAACAATCTTACTACATACTTTATGTTATAAGTCATTGATTAATTCAAGGACTTTATAATTACATCTTAACAATTAAACATAATTATACTAACTAAAGTAATCATGAACGCAAACTCTTGAGTTCAATGGTAATTTCAAGTTAATTTCATACTTCATAATCATGATTATATAATTAACCATAATTATTTTGACTAAATCATATAGTCAATAAGTTGAAGTATCTTTATATTATATCTTGACTTTTAAATATAATAGGGCAACAAACATCTTGTGTGTTTAAGTCCTAGTAGATTTACTAGCTTTCTTACCTTGCGGTCAAGAGAAACCAATTAATCATATTGTTATATGTTGTTCCTTACACACACTTAGAATTTCTCCCACTTATGTACGGGACAACATTACCTAAAGTAGACAAACCATACGACAAGCGTTCAATTGTTTAAACAATATGATAGTGTCATAGTTATTACAAGTAGATTTCAAACCATAATGTTGAATAAGGAATTGTGGATTATTCTTCTATAGATAACGTTTCAGAAAGCAACATCGGAAAGGCAACATGTTATCTATAAAATAAAATACAATATTTCTTTAGACAATGGTTGTTCATATTTGAAAAGTAATATATTATTTCAAAGTAAGTTAGAAATAATATGAGCAATTCACAAGGAAAGGAATCCTGTAACTCCCACTGAAATTGACAACCACGCAAAGCTCCCACTGGATTTGTTAACATTGTAAGTGCTACATCACCAGTAGAAAGCAAATAGCGATTTATTTACTTTCCTACTCTCTTAAAATGCCTACAAGTAGCAATGTACATAGGTATTGTACAGAGTATATGAAGTTCTACTTTTGTAGATGAGGGACTAGCCATCATGTATTCATTAACTTGAATATTTAGCATTTATTTCCTCCTTAATCTGTCTGTCTAACCACAAGGGTGTCTGGCACTATAAGGAATGAATCGAGTCAAAGAAAAAAAAATACCTAGAATACCTACTAGCATTTTTATTTACTCATTGCGGTTTAAACTCATACATCGTGACAAGTGCAAGACGGTCATTAATTTCGGTAGTATAGACCCAATGTTTCTGTAGTTACACAAATATTTTATCTTTCAAAGAATTCAGAACCGGAAAAGGCAATGAAAAATTAAAAGCGAGTTTAATATAATTGAGAAAAAATTCAATTATAATCCTATCTTATTCTTGTCAACCAATGATAAGAGATAGGAGTAAGTCTCACTCTTTCTTACTAGGAAAAGTGACTAGGTTTATCTTTTAAGAAAAACAAACTCACGTTTATGAATTATGTTGCAATAACACAATTAACCAGAACATAAAAAGTTTCTATTAGTAGTATTCGATAATTAAATTCATAAAAGATTTAACAACCCAAATAATTACTAATAAGACTAAATCGAATTGACCTCTCCACTTATTACATGGAAGGTCTGACCAACGTGTAAACAAGTAGGGCAAGAGGTAAGCGGCGTGCGTTAATTGCATTGTAAATGCAACTCTTAGTTTTAAATGAACACATGATTAGTAACTCATAATAGTAAGTCATGTACATGTTTTTTCTCATCTAGCCTCGGGTCCCGAGGTCTGGCCAGGTAACTCGATTTAAGTCAACCAAAAGAGAAGTGCGAAAATTAACAAAGGTCTGACCAATGGAAACAATTCGCCATTGGTTGGAAAGGCCCTGAGGTCTGACCAGAGAAGACAATCCAAATGCACGTGTTCTTCATTTGGCTGACATAGACTTAAAACTTTTCATAGGGGTATACACATAAAAGTGACAAAATCATGTACAAGAAGCATGCAAAACAACTTGTAGCACTAAGTTAAGAAAACAAGTGTTCTCGGTAGCTCCATTTTGGACGCACAAAGAAGCAGAGAAATAGGTCAGCGCGAAGCATATTAAAAACCTGTCTTCTTTTGGGGAACCTTACTTCCACCCGCCTTAAACTTCTCTTGTAGTTTGTCCAATAATGGGTGAGCCGTACTTCCAATTGACTAATGATGCTATTGTATGTTAAGAAACCCTTTTTGTTAACATTAGTTTTATAGTTGCCAATATGGTGGGATTACAAATTGATCAAACCCTATATTGTACTCCTACATGCGTCCGAAGACACAAGTAATTCCAATAATTCCCTCATATGCCGAAGCATGTAGTGGGGCGGGATAAGATTAAAGATCAATTCAACCCCATATTGCGCACATAAAAACTAAAATTACAAAGAAATCAAATTTCATAGTTTAATGTCCATATTAAATTTGTCCAAAAACCTCCGTTTCGCAAATAACACATAACTGGTCACAAATAGTATACTTATGCGTGTAATATTAGACATGTTCAATCTAAATTTCTCTATAAGTATTTAGCCCGTTTTAGAGTTTCATAAAGTCTATTTGCAAATATTGAGCATCACATGACATATCACATATAAGCAATTAAAACAGACAAAAAATTAGAGTAAAATTGAAGACAAACTCTTATATTGAAAGCAGTAATCATATAATGCCTCGAGTTCTCAAAAGAGTCTTCCCCAATTGGAGAACCATAAGACTCTCACTAGGTTTTCTGCTAAAGTATTTAGATTGCCACATTCATCAAATAAACACATGATTGCGTGAGTCTTATAGTCGAGATAAATCAAGAATAGAGTAACATGGCAACTTAATTAACTTTTAATTTTAATCTATTCTTATTATCAAGTAACATTGCAATTGATTCTAGGTTTTTTATTCATTATTTATAGCAAATATTGCATATAATTGCCATAATTTTCCAATAAAACAATAAATAAACAAGAATTCATGCAGCCCTAGCGTGTTTAATAATGTGTGTAACCCATAAAACACCAAACGAGTTGGCTCGTGATGCCACTGTTAGAATTTGATAATCTGTTAACCATTAACACTACGCGTACGCAGCGAATATGGATCAAGTTTGGTATAAATAATTATCACACAACAAATAAACAAAAGGGAAATAGAAACCTTACCTCTTGAAGAATCAAATGCTAATGAAACAAAGTGGATAAGTTTCCACCTCTACGGTTGCTCACACAACATGTCAAACAAGTATGTCACGATGCTAGTCGTTACTTCACGTGTCACCAAACTAACAATAAGTGTTTGATTTGCTTTAAACCCAACCGAATACCAAAAGGAAGGTACACGTTTTATTAATGAATGAAAGTATAATTACAAACCTAAACAATGGTTTATATTATACTAGTATACTTGCTAACCAAATAAAACAAAAACCTTAATTGGTTTTGTTGTTCTCTGCCGACAAGAGAAACAAAGGAAAAGAAGGCAATTAATATTATTCGGATGTAAGGAACGATCCATTTTATGAGTGATTTTTTTTCCCTTTTTATATCCATCAATAACTTAGGGTGAAGGTATATATATATACCATCTAAACCCTAATCATGATAAGACTAGGAAACTACAAATCCATCCTTATCATAATTCTCCTTTCTCCTTATCTCCAAGATCCAACAAATGTAGACACTCTTTAGAACCTATCATATGGCCGGCTTACATGAGGCTACCATAAGGTTTGTGTCTTGTCGTTTTTAGTCCTTTGGTTTACAATTGAAACATACGTGAAGTATTAAATGCACTCTAAGTGTCTTAACGTGTGTGCCCCCAATAGGCTCATACATTTCTAGTCGTATAGGTGCTAATCCAACTAACATATTCAAACAACTTTTACCTCCCTTTTCACCATAGCAATGAGCAGGGTAATCCAAGCTAAGTACACGCTCCCACACCTTCTAGAAGGACTGACAAGCCTGACACATCTGCCACTTATGCCACGTTGGCGATCCCACACATTTTGATTAGATGATGAGACGTGGAGGGCATCCAACGGCCCAAATTGATAGATTTGAAGATGATTATTGATGAATGGCATAGATTAAAAGGATGAGGAGCTTCTAGAGGGCTAGAAGCTTCACCTCACTCCTATAAAAAGGAGGCCTCACCTCATAGAGCAAGGGATGTAGTGTAGAATTTAGTTTTAGCTTATTTTTCTAGTTTTAGTTTATTGTAAACGTTTTCAGCTTAATGTTTTTAAATTGATGTATTTTCTTTTTTAAAAGTTGTAACTCACTTTGATTATCAATAAAGATTCAGTTGCTATTCAATTCAAGTTTTTACCTAATTGCACTTATGGTTTAATAAGCTCATTTATACTCTGATAAGCTCAATAAGTTCTCTCTATTACTAATAAGCTTGTTTATACTCAGTTAAGCTTTCAAAACTTAACTGAGTTTGTTTCACTCAAAAATCCACCCCAAACTTACCTCAGCTTCTGAATGGATGATAAGCCAGTTTGGGAAGGGCTTATAGACCTTACTAGCTTGTAAAAACAAGCTAGACCTTGTTGATAAGCTCTATTGAGCAATTTAGATCCCTGTTTTGAGCTTGGGATCAAGGTACTTGTTCTTAATTTCCATTTTCACTTAAAATTATCTTGTAACTGTTTAACTTACAATTCTACTTAATTGTGCTTATTTACTTTTAGTTTATGCTTATTTGATCTTCATTAGCTTATTGTTTAAATTGTTTTTACTTATCTTAGCTTAAATTACACTTTGGTAGCTTTAAAATGGAAAAAGAAAAACAACTTTTAAAGAGGTGTTTGGGTCAAACAGTACTAACATGAGTTAGTATTGTTAGATCTCTTTTGCCACTTAATCCAACTTTAACAAGCTTAAATTCAACCTATAAGTCAGTTTTTACAAGTTTTTAATATGTAGATTTCAAATTTAATGTCTAAGCTATCAAAGGGTTGAATCTGTGGTTTTTCTGTCTAAAAGTCTAGCTTATTGGATTAAATCATGCTGGGTAGCTTTTTGGTGTTAATGTCATGTTAAGTTAATGATCAAAATGCAGTAGAACTAGTTTATCTAAGCATTGCATTTGTCAAATTTGTTTTAGTCTAAAAACTGTCTAGTTCTTTAATCTCATTTTCAAAGTTTTAAAAAGTTATTTTTCAATAGTAAATTTAGATAAGCTTTAATAAGTTTTAAGGTCTGAATTTGAAAGTATAAGCTCTTTGGATATCTAGCTTCATCTGTTTTTAGTTTTTGAGTCTTTGCATTAGCTTTTTCTAGCTTAAAATTAAGGCTACACTTTGCATTTCTTAAAGCAAAAAAAAATAGTTTAAGTCTGTCAGTTTCTAAATCCTCTTTTTCTAGATTATTTCTTATTCAAATTTTTTAAAACTTGTTTTTATGTGTTCCTTGGTAGTCAAATTTATTTTGTTTTTAGGTTTTAGGTTCTAGCTTATTAGATAAGCAGCTTATTAAGTTGCTTAAAAGTGCCTCTCAAGGTTGTTTGGATAACAGTTTTTGAAAAAAGCTAAATTATAATTTTGAGCTTATGGCTTATTGGATTCACTTATTCTAGGTTTAGTTTGCTTATTAAGTTAGGTTTAGGTCTTGTTTTTTTTTTTTTTTTTTTATTTTTTTTTTTTTTTTTTTTTTTTTTTAAGTGCTTATTTGGTCAACACTTGAGCTTATTGAAGCTTTTGTGCTTATACAGTTTAAGCATTCAATGTTGTGAACTCTTTTTAGCAATCTGTCCTTAATTTGCTTATTCTGAGCTTAAAATTAAGTTTCTTAAAAAATGCTAGTTATAATTAGTGCTTATTTTAAGGTGTTCTTTCAGTTTTTCTAAAAAGATTTCAGAAATAAAAAAAAAAAATAAATAAAAAGGGAAGCCACAGGTTCGAACCTCTGACCCTCCCCTTTGTACACACAAGTCTCATTATCACACACACTAAACCAACGCGCCCTTGAGACTTTTCCGTTAGGAGTTGTTTTTAAATAATACTTATAGTCATTTTTCCTTTTTTGCTTATACGTGGCTAAACTCTTATATTATCCCTGCTATTCGTTAAGCTTATTTTCCTGATTTCATTTTAATAGATTCCTTTTAGTCTTAAATACTTTCCATAATTTTTCTAGAATTTTTAGGAGTAGTTTATTAATTTTAATTAATTTTCTAGATTAAAATCGTTTTTAATTCACAATAAATAAAATAAAAATCAAAAAAATATAATTCTTTTTTTGAAAATTATTTTTAGTCATTTAGGATTTATTAAAATTAAATTTGCATTGGTAGGGCTTAAATTTGTTATACTTGCTCATTAGTCGCGTTTTTTACTTTCCCGTTTACGTTTTTGCTTTAAGATCTTTAATAGCCTTATTGTTTGCTTTGCTTTTAGTTGCCATTTGTGTTTAATTTTTAGAAGTATAATCAAAATTCAAGACATTGATATTTAAGCATCAAACAAAATACTTTTGTGAAATTTAAATTCACCTATTGTCGGGATACGACCTCCGGGAGATATAATATTGTTTGTCCTCAAGCAATTTTCTTATCAAACATAATACTTACTATACTATAATTAGTTTGAGATATTTAGGATATATATTTAATTATATATAGACTATTTGGATCGAATCAAATTTTTGTCACCGCTGCCGGAGAGGTGTGCACGATTATCGTGTTTCTTTCGAAGATTAGTGTTTGAAAACCCTTCCTTGTGAAGTTATCGCTTTCAATTGTGAATATTTTCTTCTTATTATAAAAATATAAAAATACAAAAATATTTTACACTTCTATTTTTATTTTCTTTTAATATTAGAAATAACCGATTGTTAATTGTCGTTTTGGCTCACCTTTAGATTACAAATTTTAAGAGAGGTATAAGGAGGGTCGATCCTACGGACTTCGACCTGAAAGGATAAGGTTAATTAAACACGTCTACGCGCTTTACCCGCTTCCCCCCTCGCTTCTTTGTGTGTTTTCTAGAGAGCTACCGTGCACTATTGACTTTCGGTTACCAAAAAAATATTTTTTAATTTTTATTATTTCTTATTTGAAAAATCTATAAATATTCTTCTCTATCCTCTTATCCGTTTAATTCTATCTCTTATCCTTCTCAAATTGTTTAATTCTTATGACGTCATTCAACCAATGTGAGTGTAAGGGGTGTGGACAACCATGTGATGGCTTTTATTGTTATCTATGTACGTGCCAGCAGTGTGGTGTTAAACTTATAAATGTAATTTGTTTAAATTGCACTTATGGAGATGGAAAGCAGTCACTTGTTGCGGGTGTGAAGGCCCGTTAAACGGAGGATTTTGTTCGTTTTGCGCTTCGAGAGCTGGAAATTCATTCGCTTATGATCCAAATCCGAATTCTTTCAATGATTCTCAAAATCTTTCCGACTACCCTCTACAACCTCAGTACCAGATGTATTCTTGTGAGTTATGTGGGAATGATTCTCATTATGGTTACGATTGTCCACCTCAAGTTCTGATTGTCTACAATCAAGAACCGTGTTTTAATCAAAACTTTGATAATAATTTTCCACAAACTTCACCAAGTTTTCCACAACAATACCTTTGTTGTGAGAACTGCGAGGGTCCTCATGCAAGTTTTCAATGTTAACCGATGAACCAAAATTTCTATAATTCTTCCGGTTTTGACCAATTTCAACCCCCGCAGTTTCCCGTCATTCATCATCCTCCTCAAGAAACGAGTAAGGAAATTTTGCAAGCCAGAGAAAACCTAATGAAATCTATACAAACCTTTTCAAAGAAATTTAATCGAATATCTTTTAAAGAAACGCCAAAGGTTTCATCGCTAGCTTGGGAGAAATTTTTTGAAATTCAGCATGCTTTTAGAGAAAAGCAACATCAACCAGAGAAAATACAAGAATTGCTTCATCAACTTCTTAATGATTTGCAAATTATAAGTGAGGAGCTAGCAGAATATATTAATTCTTCGAGTTAGAATTGTCCTGCCTTCTAAGACGATGATGAGTACAATATTCAATATAGGGAATATTTAGAGAATTCGTCTAATGAAATCACACCCGTCTTACCAAATCAAGAACCCGATCACTCTCTTAGTATGTGGACGAGGATTTGTGCGGATCAAATGATTAGACGATGTATTCACGGCCAAGAAGCCATTGATATCCTCACGGCTTGCCATAATGGACCCACCGAGGGACATCATTGTGCAAACTACACCGCTAAGAAAGTATTTGATTCCGGTTTCTATTGGCCTACAATTTACCGTGATGCCCATGACATGGTAAAGTCATGTGACTCATGTCAACGTCAAGGAAAAATCTCGCAAAAAGATGAAATGCCTCAAAATGAAATTCAAGTATGTGAGATCTTTGACGTGTGGGGCATCGATTTTATGGGACCGTTCCCATCTTCTCGAGGGAACAAGTATATTCTCGTGGCCGTCGATTACTTGTCTAAATGGGTTAAAGCAAAAGCGCTCCCCACTAATGATGCCCATGTCGTTGTTAAATTTTGAAATCTCTTTTTGCCCGATTTTGAACTCCTCGTGCTATAATTAGTGATCGCGGTACCCATTTTTGCAATGACCAATTCGCGAAGGTCATGCTTAAGTATGGAGTTACCCACCGTCTTTCTACCGCGTATCATCCATAAACGAGTAGATAAGTGGAGGTTTTAAATCATGGTTTGAAATGTATTTTAGAAAGGACCGTAGGTAAAAATCGTGCTTCATGGTTTGATAAGTTAGACGATGCTTTATGGGCCTTTCGTACCACTTTCAAAACACCTATCGGGTGCACTCCTTATAAGCTAGTGTACGGAAAGGCTTGTCATCTTCCTATCGAGCTTTAACACAAGGCATATTGGGCCTTAAAACATTGTAATTTTGACCTAAAGACCACGGGTGATCACCGGAAAGTTCAAATGAATAAATTAAATGAACTCCGGGATCAAGTGTACAAGAATTCTTTAATCTACAAAGAGAAAACGAAGAAGATTCATGACTCCAAGATTAAGAACCGCGTTTTCAACGTTGGTGATCGAGTTCTTCTCTTCAATTCTTGATTAAAGATTTTCTCAGGCAAGCTTAAAACCCGTTGGACCGGACCATTCACCATTGCTTAAGTTTTCCTTTATGGTGTCGTCAAGTTATCTCAAACCGATGGACCAAACTTCAAGGTGAATGGTCATAGACTTAAATACTATTTTGGAGGGGACATACCACCGATGGTTGTCTCGGATCTCTAAACTTTCCCCATAGACCATTAAATTCGGGGTCGAGTCAGGCTCGTGACTCGGTTAACAAAAACAACTGCTTCGTGGGTGGCAACCCATGCTTAACCTTAGTAGTAGTGAGGAGGCTCGCCTTTTCCTTTCTCGTGTTTCGTGTTTTGTATTTTATGTTCAGGATTGCCTGGATTATGAAGACTCTCGTGCTCGTGGTTTTGTCCATCGTTCACTCGATCTTTAATCCTTCGCATGCTTATATATGGGAATCCGATATCCTAGATCTTATTGATTTAACGTTTATCTATTAGCATAATTAATAAACGGCTTTAGATTTGCGTAGAGACCCCTTAATATTTGGATTATGCCTTGAAATTAGTATGGGGGTGACAGTCTCACATTGAGGACAATGTGTAGTTCTAGTATGGGGGGATCTTTCGATTCGATCTTACTTGCATTTGCCTTGTCTTCACGTAACCCCGTTTTTCCACCAAAAATATGCCAAAATTAAAAAAAATTCAAAAATAGAATAAGTGTTTTGACACGTAGTTTTGTCTTTTTAAGGTATAAATTTTGACTTGATCGAGCATGTTGCGCTCTAGCTTGCCCCTTAACTTATATAAATTTAAGCTTTTGCTAGTCTTTTATACAAGAAGCTTTAAAACGCGAATTCTAGCTTGAAAAAGCCAAGAGTTTGCAAGTTTCCATGATAGACTTTAAATATGCAAAGCTTGTTTTATTAGACTAAGCATTCGCGGATCTTTTTATTAAAGATTTTAAATTTGCGAAGAACGAGAAATGATAGAGTTTTATATAAGTTAGATGCTAAACATAGAGTAGTTGGATCTCTTTAAGGCTCATAGAGGTTAATTGTGGCTTTTTGCTCCCATCAGCTTAATAAACATTATATAATTGTTGAATAAATAAAGTTACTTTAGGTTTTTGCGATTCTTAGTTTAAATCACTTCGTAGAGATTCCTTCTGGTGAAAGTAAGGTACACATCGAGGTTTTGTCAGTGTTGTGGGGAAATAGGCTACCGATTCCTGACGGCTCGCTACCGTTGTCTAGGTAGTTAAAAGACCACAGGACTTGAAATTTGGCTATAATAATAATAGTTATGTAATAAACCGAAGCCGAAATAAGACCACTACCTCTTGCCGGCTCACAACCGATGTGGTAGTCGTTTAAAGGGTGGAGGTAGTAATAATAATAATAAAAACTGTGGGCTGATAAAAGTTTACTGCCTCTTGCCGGCTCACAACCGATGTGGCAGTCTTCTAAATAAGGCACATAGTAATAATCCGAGACTGATAAAAGTTTGCTGCATCTTGCCGGCTCACAACCGATGTTGCAGCCTTCAAAAAGGTCGAGGATCACCGAGGTCGAAATAAGACTCCTGGACCATGGTCGGCTCGCATACCGATGTGGCAGTTGTTTAAAGGACCGAGGTTTAATAATGTTGCAATAATAATAATAAAGCCAAATTTCGACTCCGGGGTTATCTAAATAGGATAACCCCTAAATCGTGCGAAATTAGAACCTTAATGTGGACCTTATTCTCACCATATCGTCTCTTTAGGAAAGGATTTCAAACTAATTATGGTCTAAATCGGGTTTACTTTATATGAATAAAGACATAATTTATTTGTCACCAATAATAAAAATAAAACCTTTAGAGGACTTAGGAATAAGGGAGCGAAAAGTAGCTATGCATACACAATTAGCATTTATGAGTAGTGTTAGCATCTTAATTTGTATTTAACAATGATTTCGTTTTTAAGCTTGCTTTGGGGCGGGTGAAAATCAAGGACGATGAATTTATCCTTTTTTGTGTTTCTTGTTCCGTGAAGTTAATGCATTAAAAAATGGTAAAACGAGGTGCTTTTCAAAACTAGTGATTTCTTAATCCCCTTAGATGAACACTTAGCTACTTTTCGAGGTAATTAGTCTAAGGGGGTTGAAATTTTTGGTTTTCTAAGCTTGAATTTATAACATCGCGTGATGACACGACAATAGCTTAGTATGGGGGATTTTGGTATGTGCTTAAATACACATACCTTTTACCTAATAAAACGAGCTAAAAAGACCAATAATTACCAATAAATACAAAAAAAATGCATTGTATTTGTTTGTATTATGAATTGTGTCTTGCAGGTAACAGATATTGCACAAAAGGACAAAAATAATGCAAAACAGTCAAAACTAAGCACGGGATTAGAAAGAGCGTAAGAAAACAAAGCCGAAGGCGTACTTATCTTTAATGAGCCAACCCGTACCTATTTTAATAGGTCGGGTCAGCCCATTAAGATATTATACTATAAACCCTTAACCTTTAATCCATTTATAAACAACAAATCCATTTTGTAAACCTTATCCAGGTCCAAGCCCAATGTTATAAGCCCAAAACCATAACCGGGTCCAAAAGTCAAATCTTATGTCAACATTTACTGTTGCTCCATCCTCCTCCATCCCATTCATTTTAACTGCAAATGATTTAGTGGCGGGTAAAATCAATTCAGCCAATCCCTCGCTCTCATATGCTTCTAGAAGCCTTATCACTGATACTCTCTGACACTTAGAATGACACGCCGACAATCCTACAAGCTGTGATTGGTAGATAAGACGTGGCATCAAATCCAAGGGCTCTAAATGATTACGTGGAGAATAACCAAGATTGAAGGGCCAAGATTGGTTGATGAGGAGCGTCTTAGGGTTCTAGATCCTTCCTCTGAAGGCTATATAAGGAGGCCTCCTCACACACTTAAAGGAGTCTAGTTTTTGGCTTTAGCTTATAGTAGTAACGTTTAGCTTATTTTAATGTAATTTACTTTTCATCAGCTTGTACTCTCTTTAAAGATTAATAAAATTTAGTTTTCATCTAAATTGTGTTCTTAAATTCTGTCTTTACTTTTATGAAATTATGGTTTGAATGTGTTTAAATAATAGCTAATAAGCTGAATAAGCTCTTTGTTTACTTCATAAGCTAGCTATCATTCAGTTAAGCCTTAAAAAGCTTAATTGAATTAGTATCTTACCTCAAATTTCACTAAAAATACCTCAAACTATTAAATAAACCATTGGAAGATAAGCCAGTTCTGGAAGGGCTTATAGGGCTTATTCTTAGCTTATTTATTAAGCTAGCTTGTAGATTAGCTCATTTGAGCATTTGTATGATCCTTGTTTGAGCTAGGTTCAAGGTATTTTTCACTTCTACTCAATTTTAGTTTAATTTCTCTATTTTAGCTTATTATCTGTCCTACTTATAATTCTGCTTATTTGTGCTTATTAATGTTTTTATATGGTTATTGTGCCTTTTATTTGCTTAATACATTTAGTTTGTAGCTTATATTAATCTATTTTTAAGTTTTACTTTGTTTTAGTCAAAACTGTTTTGAAAAACCAAAATATGCTTATTAGTGTAGCTTATGAATCAGTGCTTAATCTTGAGTTCTTAATGCTTAATTATCCTTGTTTAAGCTTAAGCTTAATCTATTTTGAGGTTTAACAACTTATTTTAATCTGTCTTGGTCTAAAATTGGGTTTAAAAAGTTTAAAGGGGTGTTTGGGTTAAGCATTTAAAATGGGTCAAAAGTTATGAAAACTGTTTTAGGTGTTTAATTCAGATTACATAAGCTCTAAACAAGTCTTATTAGTAGTTTTAATAAGTTTTGATTAAGTTTGGTTAAGTTTTCTAGTTATTTTATTAAATCCTCAAAACTGTCATGTTCAAAAGTGGATCTAAATTGCTTATTTGTTGTATGTGTAAAATGAATGCTTAAGGTGTGGTTATTGAATTTATAATGAGTCTTAATTGAATCTATGCACATCTGTTTTGAGTCATTTTGTCAAAAAACAGTCAAGAAAATTAGAGTTAAGGGTTTGTTCTTTTGAGTCTTGAATTTGCAGATCATTTTAGAGTAATTCCAAGCTTAAGTTAGGTTAATTTTTATTAATTATAGCTTATTGTAGTTAACTCTAAATCTGTTTTAAGTTTTCAGTTGGTCAAAAGTAGCTTGAGAGTCTTATTTTTAAGCCTAAAGTGGTCATTTATAATCCAAAAGCCAAAAATAAGTAGGGTAGTATGTCACCTTCATCTTACCTTTTCTAGTTTATTTCTTTGTCATGCTAGCTTAATTTTTGATTAATTGAGTCATTTGAGTTTGAGTCTTAATCTGTTTTTAGTCCATTCAGCTTTTGTATTTTCTTTTAATATTGTACTCAAGTTTCATCATGAATTCAGTTTAACTTTGTCATAAGCTCTTATACACTTTCACTCATAAGCTCTCCTTTCTTCAAATATTAAGCTACTATTCCATAAGCTACTCTCAAGCTCATTCAAGTCTATAAGCTTGAATTTGAGCTTAATAAGTCAATTAATTCTACTTAAATTTTAAAACCAGCTTAATTACCTTAGCTTATGGATTTTGGACTTATGGAAGGGGATTCAGTCATGGAAGGAATCCTAAGGACTTTTACTAGCTTATCCATATGGATAAGCTAGAGCTAGTAGATTAAGCTTAAGAGCTGTTAGTTCTGTTAAGCTGAAGCTTGTGGTTAGTTTTCTTTTATATTCCTTTTGTCCTTTAATTCCTAATCTCAATATTGCTTAAGTTGTTTACTATTTGTTTAAATTTGCTTATTTAGTGCTTATTTGTGCTTATTTTAGTCTCTTTGTGCTTATTAGTTTAAGTATTTCATCTGTTTTAGTTTTAAGCATTTTAGAACTTTATATTTCAATTTCTGTCTAAAAAAAATCATATAAAATCCAAAAAATATTAAGCATAGTGTGTAGATCTTTAATTCTAGCTTATTTAGTGGTTAATTTGTGTTTATTAAGCTTGTTAAAAGTTGTTTGTTATCTGGTAGTTAAGTTTCAATTATTAGATTTCAAAATCATTAGTTTAATCAAAACTGTCAATGTATAAAGGAGTGTTTGGATCTAAGCAGTTTGACCTCAAATAGTCAAAGCATTTTGGTAAATTCACTTTAGACAACTGAGTTTTCAAAAATAATCAAGTTTTAAAAAGGTTTTGAGGTCTAGTTTAAGTTTTAATTCATTTTATGGTTTAATTTGGTATCTCAGCATTGGGCACTTTTTACTTTTCCTTAAGCTTGCTAAGAATGCCCAAGCATCACAAGGATGGTTTGTGTTTGTGTTTTGAGTTCAATAGCACTCATTAAGAGTGTGCATTGCAGGATTGACCACATAGGTCACCTGCAATTATGTTTTGGTCTTTGGCCATTTACATTACCAGTAACTAAAGTAGTTACTACTGCTGTCATTTTTGATTCATTTTAGCTAGTAATTTTAAGATTTAGGTTCTAAAATTCAAGTTAATTATAGATTAGACATAGCTTAAGTTAGATCAAGTCTTAGTTTTCATTACCTAGCTTAAATTCTTAGGTACATTTACTTTTAAAAGTCATTAAAAACTCAAAAAAGCCAATACAGCAGGTATGAATCTTAGCTTTATTCTAAATTCTTAGCTTATAGAGTTATGGTTTTATAGTGCTAATCATAGCTTATATGTAGTTAATTTTAGTTTTCAATAAGCTTACCTTCTATCTTAGTCTGATATGCACTAGCTTAATTTCCTTTTGAGCTTTTAGTGTATGTTTTTGAGTTTGCTATTTTGAACTTCAATTTAAGTTAGCTTATAGTGTTAGTGGTCAAATTAGCTTGTTACTTTTAGGTTCTTCATATCATTAGCTTCCAGGATTAACTTTTGGTTTTAAATTTAAGCTTAAATTGAGGTCTGTGTGTTCATTTAAGAGAAAATAAGCTTTTTGGCTCTCAAAGAGCTACTACAAATTTTTTTTTTTTTTAATTTTTTAATGTAACAGCAGCTTTCATAAGCTCTTAGAGAGCTTAATTTTAAGTTTCAGTTTATACTTGTTTTGCAAAAAGTGCTTAAAAACTTGTCCTTAACAGCTTTGAGCTTTTAGATTTCAAAAATTAAAAAAATGCAAAAAGGATGTTAGCCACCTTCGAACCCACGACCTCTTGCCTGCATACCCAAAGACTTAACCATTGTGCTACATTAGCTCATCCAACCACATCCCTTTCCATTTAATTAATATAGCCATCTTTCTTTTTCTTTTCAATAAAAAAGCCGTAGCTTAAATCTGCTTATTAGGAGCTTATTCGTTTAGCTTTTTGATTTTTCTTATTTTTCCTTAGTACCTGGTAGCATCTTAGACTTTTCCTGAATTTTTCACATTTTTCCATTAATTAGTTTATTTTCTATGATTTTTCGAATGTTTAAATTTTAGAAATTACATAAAAAATAAAAAATAAAGTTTTAGAAAAATACAAAAAAAATAGTTTTTAGCATTAGAATAAATACTTTTAGGTTTACATTTAGAAAAATCATTTTTACCTCGTTTAGATTTTTATTTTGATTTTTAAGCTTTTATTTTTAATTTTAAAAATAGGATTTTAATTTTAAAAATAGTTTTCTGAGTTTTTATGTTTATTTTAGCATTCTTTAAGGTTTAAAAATTCATTTTCGATTTGTTAGGCCTTAATTTGTATTTTTTTGGAGTTAGTTAGATTAAATTAGTTTTTAAT
The DNA here is from genome assembly GCA_026074375.1 of Tanacetum coccineum. NCBI lineage: Eukaryota > Viridiplantae > Streptophyta > Magnoliopsida > Asterales > Asteraceae > Tanacetum > Tanacetum coccineum. Next base: position 17,657 of record BQNB010083329.1, read on the forward strand.
TCATAATAAATAAAAATAATATAAAAAAAAAATATTTTTCTTTTTCTTAAAATTTTCCTTTGTCCTACTTTAGGTTTAGAAATTTATTTTGCATTTTTAGGAGTTAGTTTTACCTTATTTGCTTTATTGTTGCGTTTAATTTGTTTCCGTTACATGTTTAGTGTTAATTGCTTTAAATGTTCATTTTAATTGTTGCTTTATTTAGTAGTTATAGATAATCAAAAATATCTTTTCTCTCATTCAAATCATAATTAGAGCTAAAACGTGGTTTCAATTACGCAAGTCGTTGGGGAAACGACCCGGGTGATCATTCTTCCCGGTTAAATATACGTATTATATATTTTATATATCTTTTAGAGTGCGCTTTTCTTAAGGGAGACTTTAGGAACGGTTCTTATTGACTTTTAGAATATATTATATTATATATTTTTGCGTATATAAAACTACCAATCAAACGTGTATGTATATATGTATATGAAGTGATAAGGTGAGTTCATAGGCCCATGTTTTACTATATCAATGATTTACAACTTTTGGGGTGAGAAACATGCTTTGTTTTACAAATTGGACGTAAGTGTACATTTTATCATGATTACGTATTTGCCTAAGTAGCAATAATCCTCTGAGCCTATTATCATGAACTGTCAATTACTTTGTGTGAGCGCGAATGTTATAAATAGATCCATTTGGGGTTGACATCCCCATCCTGGTGAGTAGCTCTCACTAGTGTCACGGAGTGAACCAACAGATGTATACCATTTCGGATTCGGATGTTGCGGGTTAGAACATCATCACGGGCAATGTAGGCAATTTATATTGCAATTCATACATGTCGAGCTTCGGTGTCATGAGCTTAGGGAAACGTAATTACATTTGTGATGTTTGCATATGTTGCATTATCATACATTTGAAAATCTTATGGTCCTACATTACATTTACATAAACCTATGAATTCACCAACTTTATGTTGACGTTTTTAAGCATGTTTTTCTTAGGTCAATGAGGCACGAGGTGCTAAGGATACATTGGGATAGTCTTTTTGGAGTCACGCATTAAAGATTTGGAGTCATTACATGTTAGGATATTGTTATGATCTAAAATCTTTGTTATCAAGTGTTGAACAATTTAAGTCGTTGTGCTTTGTATTAAACAATTTTAATAAATCCAATGTATCGTATTTTGAACGACTCTTTTAGAGGTCATTCTCATATCTTGTGCTATTGATCTATAATGTAATGCTCTCGGATACTCATATTCCAATGCGATCCAATTTAGGGGTGTTACATATTGGTATCTAGAGCCAAGGTTATAGAGAACCAGGTCAAATGTTTTTACTTGGACTATAACCGTTTTCAAACACTGCATCATAAAAAGGGATTTTTATGGGACATTCATTCATACATCACTTGTTGCATTAGTTGGGTATACTAGATGGTTCTCATACATGTTTATAATATATTAACTATATTATTATTGGTTTTATATATGTACTAATGTAAACTCTGTTTGAGTGTTACAGATACAGTCATGTCATCGGATTCGGCATCATCTGAGGTTACATATACGTCTATATCATCGCATGGAGACCCGCTAGCTTAGGCTGTGGACTTCTTCAGACTCCAGGAGCCCGACTCACTGGAGGCTGCACCGGCATCACCAGACTACGTGTCTGGCCCTGAGGAGCCAGAACAAGCACCGCTCTCGCCAGATTACGTACCAGGACTCTCTTGGACTATTTCTGGACCGGTGAGTTGAACTTGTCCAACCTCGGCCCAACAAACAGGTGAACGACACTTTCGACCGTAAAGTGCTTCGAACGGTGCAGCTTTGATGCTAGTGTGATAACTATTGTTGTAAGAAAACTCAACTAGTGGCAAGTGTTTAACCCAACCATTCCCAAAGTCGATCACACAAACACGTAGCATATCCTCGAGAGTTTGGATAGTTCTCTCACTTTGTCCATCAGTTTGTGGATGGTACGCAGTACTCATATCCAAATTAGTACCCAAAGCCTTCTGAAGTGACCTCTAGAAATTTAAAGTGAATCTAGGGTCACGATCACAAATGATCGAGACAGGTATTCCATGCCTTGTGACTACCTCCTTCAGGTACATCCTTGCCAACTTCTCTATGAGGTCAGTTTCCCTCATTGGTACAAAGATTGCAGACTTCGTAAGTCGGTCAACAATCACCCAAATGGTGTCGTAACCTTGCGATGACTTAGGAAGCTTTGTGATAAAATCCATTGTGATGTTATCCCACTTCCATTGGGGTATCTCGGGTTGTACCAACAAACCCGATGGCCTTTGATGCTCGGCCTTGACCCTGGCACATGTCAAACATTTGCTAACATAGGTGGCGATGTCGGCTTTCATATTGGGCCACCAATATAGTTTCTTCATGTCTTGGTACATCTTGTCGGAACCCGGATGGATGGAGTATTTTGATTTGTGGGACTCGTGCATGATCACAGTCCTCAAGTCACCATAACATGGCAACCAACTCCTGCCGTTTAAGCATAGGGTTCCATCGGCGCGGGGCTCCAATTTCTCCTTCGGTATATCCTTCCTGATCATACCTCCTACATCTTCGTTCTTGAGATTTTCTGGTTTCTGTGCTTCAGTCTGAGCATTTAAGATTTGTTTGGGAAGATCCAAACTAATAGTCATAACTAAAGCTCGGACTCTTAATGGTTTAATTCGCTCTTTCCTGCTCAAAGCATCAGCAACAACATTTGCCTTCCCCGGGTGATAACGAATCTCACAATCGTAGTCACTGAGCAACTCTAACCAACGACGTTGCCTCATATTCAACTCCTTTTGGTCTAGTATGTGTTGTAGACTCTTATGATCTGTGAACACCGTACACTTGGTTCCATACAGGTAGTGCCTCCAAATCTTCAGAGCAAACACCACTGCACCAAGTTCCAAATCATGAGTAGTATAATTCTTCTCATGAATCTTCAACTGTCGTGATGCGTAAGCAATCACCTTCTCGTTTTGCATCAACACCGCACCCAATCCTTTATGTGACGCATCGCAATAAACAATGAAGTTCTCAGCTCCTTGAGGGAGAGCTAAGATAGGTGCGCTACATAACTTATTCTTCAATGTCTGAAAAGCTGCTTCCTGCTTGTCACCCCATTCAAAGGCGACTTTCTTCTGAGTAAGTTTGGTCATCGGCTTAGCGATTTTTGAAAACCCTTCAATGAATCTTCGGTAGTATCCAGCAAGACCTAAAAATTGACGAATCTCCGTTGGTGTTTTAGGAGACGCCCAATCTTTAATAGATTCGATCTTGGCAGGATCCACGTGAATGCCTTGACAGTCAATCACGTGACCGAGAAATTGTACCTTAGGAATCCAAAATTCACATTTTGAAAACTTAGCATATAGCTCCTCCTTCTTAAGCAGTTCTAAAATTGCCTTAAGATGTTCTTCATGTTCCTTTTTGTTCTTTGAATAAATTAGTATATCGTCAATAAAGACAATTACAAACTTATCCAAGTATGGTTTGCACACTCGGTTCATGAGGTCCATGAATACCGCAGGTGCATTTGTCAAACCAAATGGCATCACTTGGAACTCGTAATGACCATACCGAGTCCTAAATGCCATCTTCAGAATATCCTCTTCTCGTACTCTAAGCTGATGATAACCCGACCGTAAGTCTATCTTCGAATAAACACTAGATCCTTGTAGTTGATCAAACAAATCATCAATCCTTGGGAGAGGATAACGATTCTTCACCGTCAGTTTATTCAATTCCCGGTAGTCGATGCACATCCGGAATGATCTGTCCTTCTTTTTGACAAACAAGACCGGAGCTCCCCAAGGTAAGGAACTGGGTCTTATAAAGCCCTTGTCGGATAGCTCTTGCAGTTGACTCCGCAAACTCTTTTCATTTCGGAAGGAGACCAATCGAGATGGGTGTGGCTGTGATTACAGGGTGCAACACCAGGTTTACCAATAGATCGGAATTCCACTGTCGAGTCGTGGAAGGACACGACAAATTCTCAGGAAATACCTTAGGAAAATCTCGAACGATTGGTACGTCCTCAAGTCGCTTCTCCCCTGACTTGTCTTCAATCTCCTTTGTAGCGACATGTGCCAAAAAGACGTGATGTCCTTTCCACAAATATTTATGAGTTTTAGTGCACGAAATGATGTTCAAACGAGTCTCGTTTCCCCGGCTGCTTCTGTCACCATGGACAATCAAGGTTTCATTTCTCCAGGGAATACGAACTATCTTCTCGGCACAGTCAATGACAGTATGGTACTTTGCCAACAATACTAAACTCATGACGTCAAAGCTACCAAGTTCTACGGCCTTAATGCTAATGTTGAAGGGATGATCTAAGAAGTTTAATATACAACCCCGAATGATAGTGTTTATCCCAATTATTTTCCCATCGGCTAGTTCAACATCGTAATAATGGTCTAATGTAGTTGGTGTGATATCAATTAGGGACCTAAATGTAGTAGATACAAAACTATTATCGGCACCAGTATCAAATAGGATAGAAGCATAGCGGTTGTTTAGAAGGAACGTACCCGTAACGATGTTGGAGTCTGGGTTTGTCCCCGCATTTCCCACCACGTACACTTTCGCTAGGGCATTGCCATTTCCACCTTGATTACCACAGTTTTTATTCTTCAACTTCGGGTAGTCTCTCTTGAAATGCCCCTGAACACCACACGCGTAGCAAGTGCCAGCTTTGGAAAGCATTCTGGAGTTTCCTCTGATGTTTATTTATTTCCATTGGAACAAAACTTCCTATAGTCACGAGCCGGATGGCTGAATCTTCTTGCACTTATTACACTGGGGCCCATGCTTTTGTTGTGATAGTTGCATTTTGTACAAAGGAAGGATCCCGGTGTATCTCCTCTTTTCACCAGGCTGTTGGTGAAGCCTACTAGTGTTTTGCTTGTTTTGTTTTAGGTGCCCCTGATTGTTTAGCATTTAACTCCAAACTTTCTTCTGCTCAGCTTTTCTTTCTGTAATAGTAAAGGACTTTTTGACTCTATCCTGATCGTTAGCAAACTCAATTGTTTTTTCTACATCGTTTGGGTTGATTATGATTTACATTCCCCGAATCTTATCAGGAAAGTCCACCAACATATTTCTCTACTTTATCCGCTTCCTCATGGAACATCCTTCCACACATTAGTGCAAGCTCTTAAAAATGCTGAGTGTAACTCGTGACATCAGTACCCTTTACCTTTAGGTTCCAGAGCTCAATTTCCAACTTCTTGATTTCACCCCTTGGGCAGTATTTGACTGTCATCATCTTCTTTGAGAGAGAGATATTTAGTCCATAAGCATAAGCAACATCGTGAGTACACAGTCTTCATGTAGGAGTCTCACCATTTCAAAGCTTTTCCAAGAAGTGCAAGTTCCAAACTTAACTTGGTGGTTCTCCACAGCACAGTTGTCTTGATATGGAACACTGATTCCATCTTCTTGAACCATTGTGACAACACAACCACTCCTTCAGTACCCTTAAAAGAAAGGGGCTTGCAATTTAGAAAATCCTTGTGCGTACACTCACGCGGAGTGCGTACAGTTCCTCTAATTCTAGTGTCAGAATTATGGCTTTCGTCGCCCTGACCATTAGTGCTATTTTGAAGAGTTTCATGATTAGCAAGTTGCCGCTTCACACTCTTTGCTTTCGATAGTATTCAACAGCTGCAGCTGTGTGATAGGGTAAACAAAAAGAAAAATAGGGTATTAGCAGCCGCAGAAGCCTCTTTGCAGTAGCACGAGGATCTCCTTGGTGGCATATTGTCTAAATCACAAACAATATAAAATACCCGGTTTTCATAACATCACAACATGAATAGGTACAACTTAACATTACAATATAAAAATCACAGTGATTATATAACATGACTGGGATCACAACACATAACAGAATTGAGATTGACATAACATAATACAACACATTATATATATAACAAGATCACATCACACAGTGATTATATAACATTGACTGACGATCACAACCACATAACAGAATTGGGATCGACATTGCCATATACAACACAATCATATCTAAACTGGATAAACATTTACATGAAATTTGTTTGAACAAGAAATGAAATACAAAGTCATACTGCCATGCTAGTTGGGCATAAAACCCATAATACTTAGCCGGCTAACATAATGATAGCTATGAGTACGACACGAGAAGTGTAAACCTAGGCAGAACTACCAGCGCCCTCACGATCATCTGCATGAGTCTGATTTCTAATGCCGCTGACAACTGTCCCTGTAGTAATGAAACCTGTGTAATCAATGTCTTCATCAGTGACTCCTGTGAGGCGATACGGTAATCCTGCATCTGAGTATGAGTCCTATATATGCTTGCATATTCATCGTTGAAATGCCAAATCAAAACCCAACAGAATGTGCCCAAGCCTCTCGGGAAACCAGGGCCTCCTGATCCAATAGTCATGCAGTCACATAGTGAAACTGTCTATCCTCGACCAATCTATCAACTCTCTGAAATAACTAAGTCTGCCTATCCTAAGTATCCTCTATCACAGCATAAATATCTTGTGTGTCCTGCTCCTGAACCGCAATAAGCTCGGCCACTCTAGCATTGACCCCTTCGAGGGTCGTCGATGCTACCTCCTCAACAGCCTCTGTCGGGTCTACCCAAACATCCCTAATGCCATAGCCGACCTCCTCGGCTCTCTGACTTCTGATCTCGGCATCCATAGTGCCGATAAACCCATAATCCGCTCTATGACCTCCAGTAGGTCTAGGAGCAGCAGTCGAACTCTCCCCCACCTCATACCTCGATGTGAGAGCAGTCAGACATAACCTCTTATGAGGTGGTAACTCGGCCTCGGGAATGTCCTCCCTACGGTCGACTGGTGGTGGTATGAACAGTAAGGATGGTAGTGGTGGTAGTGGTGATGATGGTAATGGTAATGATGTGGGTACCTGTGGTGGTAAATGTAGTGATGATGGTGGAGGTGGTAATGGTGGTGATGGATGTAGTAGATGATGAGTGGATGGTGATGAGGCTCTCAATCTACCATATGGGTGAGGTACTATAGGAAGTGGTGATGATGGAAGTGCAGGTGCAGCTAAATACCTAACAAGGCGTTCCTCTGTAGAGGGTGGTAATAGTAAGATGAATAGTGATGGTGGTGGTGGTGGTAAGGCAAGAATTCTCTCGACCTCCTCCCCTGATGGAAAAGGCATAGGTGCCTCGGGTCGAATAGATATCCTAACAGTGTGCCATCTAGGTGATGGTACACGTGTAGGTTCAGCCTCATCAGTCTCAAATGCCTCTGCATCCCCAGCTGAGGGAATATGATCCAACATGTAAATACATTTTATAAACTTGTAAAGTTTCCTAGGTGATGACTTAACTACACATAATTATATAATACATGAATGAAAGTATTGAAAAGATTAGGGTTTAGGTAACCTTAAATGAATGCTTGATAAGTGATGAACAAGATTAAACCCTTATGGCTTAAACCCTTAGAAGAAACCCTAGCCTTGAACATATTTGTTTAAGCTCTTGCAAGTACCCACCAAGGACTTTATTGCACCTTAGTTTAATCTTAATGATATTAAGAATACTTAAACAAGTTTGGGATTGAAAATAAGAAAGTATGGGGGTGCGCTGTGTTTGATTGTAGCAAGAGAGACAAGAGAGTGAGCTTTTGGCTATCTTGTTTGTTAAAGAGTGATATGTGAGGGTCTTAGCACTTTATGACTCTTATTTATAGCATAACATGGAAGTATAATACCACTAACACAAATCTAACAAATGGTTTTGGTTTCCTCATGGTTGTAACCGGTTATGGTGTCAAAAGAGAAGACAAGGTATGGCTTTGTGATTAAACAAATGTATTAGGGTGAAGGTTGTGTAAGAATTAGGCATGTTTATGATGTGACTAGAGCTCAAGCATGGGAGACACCTTCTCTTTTCTCTTTTCCTTATTTCATGCCGATTATGGGCAAGCTTGGGGACAAAGTTAGATGGTTTTGAGTCTTTGATCCATTGTGTAAAGGAAATGGTAATTTATGTTGTTAGTGGGAAAGTGTAGGTAATTTATTTGAATGTTTAAGATGGCGTAGTGATGTAAGCTGTTTGTGATGTGTCGTGTATATATATGAATACAAGTATAGGGAGTTTATAAATTTGGTAAAGAAGTGAATGGAATGTCATAAAATGCTCATGAGTTGATTTTAGACTTGAAGGTTTTGTGTAATGTTATTTAAATGGAATTAAGCATGGTGAATGGTGGTTTGAGGTTGAACCGGCTCTTATGGCTCAAAACTAGACATAGAAGTTGATTTTTAGGGTTCTTAGTCTTTTAGTTAAAAGATTTGAATTGTAAAAGGCTTTTAGTGATAGTTGTTGGCTCATTTTGATTTAATTTCAAAATGCATGTGTAATGTATCATAATTTTGTCTAGGGCTGAATTAGGCAAGTTTTATGCGGTTTTGCTCCTATTCATTTATGTCTTTGTCTCCCCTATTGGAGTTTGTAGGTTTAGTGGGTATTTGTTAAGTGTAGGTAGGTTTATGGTTTGCCATGATTGAAAACGTGTAGTTTTATTGCGTTACATAAACGGTTTTACGTAACAATAAAGTTAAAAAGCGGTTAAGTTATAAAATATCATTCTAATAACTTTATAACACTTACTTGATGTAAACATTTAATTGTTTGATGCTCGTTTACGTTAAATGCTCATTTTTAGTTTACGCGATTTAGCTTAACTGTAAAAATTAAAAGTAAACGCGCAAAAGCCTCGGCTCTAAAAATAAAATAAATTGAATTAAATGAAGTAGTAAAATAACCTGAAAATGTGAAATGTTACACGAATTTACTAGGAAGAGTGACTAATTAATTGGCATTTCATGAATTAAAAATATTTAACAAGCTTCGGATGAAGTTGTTAAATTGTCACGACGCGGAATGGAACGCGGACTAGAATCGAGACTAGAAGAAGGAGAAGCAGACTAACACAATTTATGGGATGTGTTCCATCATTCCTAAAAACCAGACGAAGAGATAAATTAATCGATTTCTATCGTATTAAGGGGTTTCGTAAGAATGTCGACGATGTTGTAAACGGACGGCACTTTTTCGATAGAGATATGTCCTTTCTAGACATTATCACGAAGAAAGTGGTGACGAATTTTGATATGTTTGGTTCGAGAGTGTTGCACCGGGTTTTTGCTAAGGTCAATCGCGCCTTTATTGTCGTACATGATCGGGACATTGTCGAGTCGTACGTCGTAGTCGATAAGAGCTTATTTCATCCATAGTTCTTGTTGACATGCCTTTCCGGCGCTTACGTATTCGGCTTCAGTAGTGGATATAGCAAGAGCGGTTTGTTTCTTCAAGAACCAAGATGTCAAACAACATCCCACGAACGTACAAATACCGCTAGTGCTCTTTCGGTCCACATAATCTCCCGCATGATCAGAGTCGGCATATACTACCGTTTCTATGCCGGTCCCCTTAGGATACCATAATCCTAAGTGCGTAGTGCCTTTAATGTATCGGAAGATACGCTTAACCGCTTCAAGATGAGAGGTTTTGGGATCCTCTTGGAAGCGGGCACAAAGGCAGACACTAAACATGATATCGGGCCTACTTGTCGTTAGGTATAATAAACTACCTATCATGCCTCGATACTTGGTACTATCTACCGACTTACACTCTTCGTCTTTCGTGAGTTTAGTATCGGAGGACATGGGGGTTTTCATTGGTTTAGAATCTTCTAAGCCAAATTTCTTAAGCATTTCTTTAATATATTTAGATTGATTAAAGAAGATTCCATCTTCCATTTGTTTTATTTGCAATCCAAGGAAGAAGTTAAGTTCACCCATCATGCTCATCTCGAACTCGTCATGCATGATTTTGGAAAATTCATAACACATGTCTTGACAAGTCGAGCCGAATATAATGTCATCGACATATATTTGAACGATGATGAGATTTGAACTTTTCTTCTTAGTAAAAAGTGTGTTATCTATCATTCTCATTTTATATTCATGTTTAATAAGAAAAGCTTTTAATCTATCATACCAAGCTTTGGGTGCTTGTTTAAGACCGTATAAAGCTTTCTTAAGTTTATAAACATGATCGGTTTTCAAGTTGTAAAGTCAAATGAATCTGGAGGTGGTTGCCACTATACCTCATATTGGTAAAAACCTTCAGGAATGTACTTTTTACATCCATTTGGAATAGCTTAAAATCTAAAGCACAAGCATAAGCTAATAGTATTCTAATAAACTCAAGTCTAGCAATTAGGGCATAAGTTTCATCATAATCAATGCCCTCTTATTGATTATAGCCTTGAGCAAACTCAACCTAGCCTTATTGCTGTGAGAACCAATACCGTTTCTTGTCTAACTTATTTCTAAAAACACCCACTTAGTTCCTATGATTGTCATATTCCTAGGTTGTGGAACTACTCCAAACGTCATTAGCAATGAATTAAATTTAATCTTATTGCATTGTGCGTAACTATCCTACTTTTATCCGTTTAAGGCTTCATTCCATTCTTTAGGTTCTTATAATTGAATAAAATAAAAGAAGTTACTTTGGTTTTGGGCTTGAGACCTAAGGGTTCTTTGGTTAAGGTTTTCTATGACATTTTCTAATGGATGGTTTCTATTCCCTAATATTGACTACTTGTCAATCTCTAAAAGTCTTCTATCCTCAATGTCATTTTTCTAAGCTTTTTTTTCGGGAGGAATCCTAATTGCTTCTTCTTCATCTAAGTCATCATCCACCAAGGGTGATGTCTTAGAGGGTGGAGGAGTTTCATTGAATGTCAAGTTCGTGTGATCTTTGATTTTCCAGGGTGTTATTAAGATGATGTTAGGCTTTTACTATTTTTGGGGAGTTACCTAAAAGACACCTTCATATGAACTTTGGTCAAACTAGTTAAGGTAGTCTTTAGTGTTTAAAATGAAGCACTTGCTTCTAAACACTCAAAAGTAATCAAGATTAGGTTTCCTACCTCTCAAGAGTTCGTAAGGTGTTTTTTATAAGATGGCTCTAATTAGGATTCAGTTGAGAATGTATGTTGAAGTATCTACTGCGTTACACCGAAACTTTTGTGGTAATGATTGCTCATTCAACATAGTCCTACTCATTTCCTGAAGTGTCCTATTTTTTCCTTTCAACCACGCCATTTGATTGAGGAGTACGTGAAGCTGAGAAGTTATGTGTAATTTTATTGGCATTACAAAACTCTCCAAATTGCACCTCGTTATCAATTTCTTTACCGTGGTCGGTTCTTATTGACACTATTGTACATCCTAATTGGTTTTGAATTTTCTCACTAAATATTTCGAATTGAACGAAGGTTTCGGTTTTGTCCTTAAGGAATCTAGTCCAAGTATACCTAGAGTAGTTATCTAC
>BQNB010083330.1:1849-14278 GCA_026074375.1 Tanacetum coccineum
ACTATCGCTCCAACTTCTGATAACGAATGCCTTTTGATCACCGGAAGAGTTTTTGGGGCAATCACTAATGAAGTGATTTAGATCACCACGCTTGAAGCATTTTCGATCTTCCTTTTTATCTTCCTTGATTTTTCAGAAGTTCCTTTTGTCGTCATAGGGTTGTCGGACAAACTTGCATCTTCTTCTAAAGAATTTCTTGAAATCCCTTACGGCCATTGCATATTCCTCATCATTGCTATCCGAGAAAGATGTATCATCATCACTCAAGACTTGTCTTGCTTTAAGTTCGAGAGACTTGTATTTTTCTTTCTTGTTCTTTGCAATCTCCAAGTCCTTCTCAAGAACTACTTCATAGACTTTGAGGTTGCCAACAAGTTTGTCTAGAGATAGCTTTGACAAGTCTTTGGATTTTTCTATAGCCGTTACCTTTGGTCGCCATTTCGATGGGAGAGCCCTCGAGAATTTCCTAACATGGTTACGACTTAAAAAAGATTCATCAAGTGCTTTAAGAGAAGTAATAATGGTATTAAATCTAGAAAAGACACAATTAATGGTTTCATCGTCGATAATTGTAAACTCCTCATATTTTTGAACAAAAAGATCTATCTTATTATCTTTAAATTGATGAGTAGTTATTAAAGAATCCTAAATATTTTGAGCCGTGTCACACATGAAAATTCTTTCATATTCCTTTTTAGGTAAAGCATTATATAGAACCATTTTAGCTTCATCATTTTTGGAAAGCATTTTCTTTTGATGTTCATCAAGTTTTGCATATGGTGTAACAACATCCTTGCCATCTTTGTCTTTGATGGTAGGTTTGTAGTTACCATTAGCTATGATATACCAAAGATCAATATCCTTAGACTTCACGTAAGTTTCAAAACGGTTTTTCCAATATCTAAAACAATTTGCCTCGAAGAGAGGTGGTCGTTGCATAGATTGACCTTCTTTGTAGTTTTTCGAATCCATAATCGTTTAAAGATTTAAAATACAATTTATTTTAAAACTTTGGTAACCTAGCTCTTGATGCCAATTAAAGAAAACTAGAAGGGGGTTGAATAGTTTTCTAAATTTTTTGCTTTTTAAAACTTGTAAAACACTTTGTTTGAAACTTTTTAGTGAAGTGATCTGGATATTGATGTTTGATAATTAAGAAGTAAGAGATGTAAAAGTAAAGAGAAAATAGAGTGTAGAAAGATTTCACCGGGACACAAGTATTTATAGTGGTTCGGCTACAAGGACACCTTCCTTGCCCTACTCCACTCCCCGAGTCACCTACTCGAGAGTTTGTTAAACACTAGTCACCGAGCTCCTTTCACTTGGCGAAGAAGCCTTCACAACGATGATACACTTCTATAGGTAACAAAGACGATCACCGAATTCCTCACACACGAGAATCGATAATAACACAACTACACTTGATGTACAATTAACAATACAACAATAAATCACAGCAAGATGATCTCTTGAATGAAGTAAGAAGAATCAAGATCAAGACACTTTTGAGGCATGCTTGAAACTTTCGCGTATTTGGCAATTCCTTTCTTGAAGTGAATTACCTACACAAGATTTAGAAAGAGATGCTAGAGAGAGAGAAATCAGTTGATTAGGGAGAAGATTAGATGAGAAAGGTGTGTGAAAACATGAGAAATGGCTTGGTATTTATAGCTAAAAGTTTTACTATAGGCCGGTTCTTCCGGTGCCGTTGACAAAGGGCACCGACTTGCAAAACAAAGAGCACCGGCATACAATAACTAAATCCAGATTTTGATTTACAAAATCTTGAGATATCTTGTGTAATCTTATAAGATTTTCCTTGGATTGGCTGCATTTGATTATATGCTAAATGAAGTAATTAAATTAATAAGTGTAAGATGATTTTGTGTAAAGTTAGGGTTTAAAAAGATTTGTGCACTTTTTCAAGTTGCATGTGCTTTTATACAAAGTTGGGAGATAGTAAAGAAATCATGTTTTGAGAAAATAAGAGGTTTGATAAAAATGGGTTGTTATGTTTTTGTCATTAATAAAACGTTAGCCTAAGTTGATTGTAGAAACGTTTTGTTTAAAAACCAGTTTATTTGTATTAACACAATCCAGTGGTCCACATTTGGATCATGAGGATCTCGAGCAGCTTGATGAGTTTGATTTAGAAGAGATGGACTTTTAATGGCAAGTAGCCATGATTTCAATGAGATTGAAGAAGTTTTATAAGAAAACAAGTAAAAGGCTGCATTTTGATGCCAAGGAACCAGTTGGCTTTGACAAAACCAAGGTTGAGTGCTACAATTGCCATAACACAGGGCACTTTACTAGAGAGTGCAGATCAAAAGAAAATCAAGACAGCAGAAGAAGAGATGCAGGGAACACTAGATATAGAGCAAAAGATAATGAGAAGAGACCTGGAAAACAAGAGGAACCTAAAGCTTTGGTAGCTCTTGATGGAGAAGGTGTTGATTGGAATGGTCATGCAGAGGATGAACAAGAGAACTTTGCTTTGATGGCTTACAGCAATTCAGGCTCAGACATTGAGGTAAAATCTTGTTCAAAAGAGTGTGTGGAATCATATGCTAAACTTAAAAAATTATATGATGAACAAAGAGAACAACTTGGTAATGCTAGTATAGAAATTCAATCCTATACTCAAGCTTTAAAAAAGGTAGAAGCTCAATTAGTTACTCATCAGAAAAATCAACTTTGGTATGAGGAAAAGATTAGATTTATGAAAATTGATTTAGATGATAAAACTGATGTGCTTACATATCATAAGAAACTTTTAGCAGAAGCTGTAAAAGAAAAGGAAGAACTAAAAACTAAACTTAAGAATTTTCAAAGTTCTTCTAAAGGCCTTAGTAAACTACTAAATAGTCAGATGAGTACTAGGGACAAATCTAGGCTTGGGTATGGAGATCAAATACATAATGGTGCCTTAAGTTATGAAAATGAAGTTTTTCAAAGTGTAGTTGACAGTAGATCAAGTGATGTAGAAGGTAGTCATGTGCATGATAGATTTGTAAATGTTGAAGGCATGCATGCAGTTCCCCCTCCAATAATAGGAAATTACATGCCTTCAGGACCTGATAAAGAAGTAGATGATTCTATGTTCACATATGGTCCAAAACAGTCTAAAACTAGTGAATCTGATACTCAAACTAGTAATTATGACTCTTGTGAGTCCACTTCTAGTGCCAAAACACGTGAATCTATGCCTGAACCAGTTGTAGTTAAACCTAATATTTGTTAGTCAACCTAAAGTTTGGTCTGATGCTCTTATCATTGAGGAGTATAATTCAGACAGTGATGATGAATATGTGATTCAACCTTCAAAAGAACAGGAAAAATTCAAAAGAACAGGAAAAACCTAGTTTTTCTTTTGTTAATACTGTTAAGCATGTAAAAACTCCTAGGGAAACTGTTAAAGAACAAAACACATATAGTCCAAGTCCTAAAGCTAACAAGAGAGACTAGAATGGTTTAATGTCTAAAAGGTTGGGTTTGGAATATGGGTTTACTAAAAAGGCATGTTTTGTATGTGGCAGTTTTAGTCATCTTATTAGAGATTGTGATTTTCATGAGAAAAGAATGGCTAAACAAGTTGAGTTGAACAAAAAGAAGGGTAAGGGTACTGGTCAAGGGGATAATAGATCAGTGTGGAACAATGTGTAAAGATTGAATCATCAAAACAAGTTTGTTCAAACAGCAGTATTAACTAAAATTGGTAGAATTCCAGTTAATACTGCTAGATAAAATATCTCTAGTCAAGCAGCAACAACTAGTACTGCTAGGAAATTTAATACTGCCAGACCCATTATGAATGAAATCAGACCAAGAAATAATTTTTATAATTCTCATTCACCTATTAAAAGACCATTTAATAGAACAACAGCACCAAAAGCAAAATTTTCAAATCAAAAAGTTAATACTGCTGAGATAAAAGCAGTTAGTGTTATTGGGGGAAAAAGGGTAACTGTTGTTAAGCCCTCAGCAGGTTGTAATTGGAGGCCTAAAAGACATTACTGGAACAAATTATCCAAATACAACGGTGGATTAAATTCTAGAAAATGTGTTAATTCTGAAGATCCACTAGGCAGACCCAAGCCCAAGATGGCTTGGGTCCCTAAGAGAAACTAATTTCTCTTATTTGATGTGCAGGATAATCCACAAAGAGCTTTAAAGAACAAAGGAATTGTTGATAGTGGATGTTCCAGGCACATGACTGGGAACAAAGCCTACCTTGTTGAATATCAAGACTATAATGGTAGCCCTGTTGCTTTTGGAGGAAGTAAAGGTCAAATAACTGGTAAATGTAAAATAATAACTAGAAAGTTAGATTTTGAGGATATGTACTTTGTGAAAGAACTAAAGCAATTTAATCTCTTTTCTGTGTCACAAATGTGTGATAAGAAGAACAAAGTTCTCTTCAGACTCTGAATGTGTTGTGATGTCTCCTGACTTTAAGTTGCCTGATGAAAATCAAGTATTACTTAGAGTCCCAAGACAAAACAATATGTATAGTTTCAACCTAGAGAACATTGTTCCTACTAGAGGTTTAGCTTGTTTGATTGCAAAGGCCACAGTTGATGAATCTAACAAATGGTATAGGAGGCTAGGTCATGTAAATTTTAAAAATTTAAACAAACTTGTGAAGGGAAACCTTGTAAGAGGTTTTCCTTTAAAGATTTCTCAAAATGACCACACATGTGTTGCTTGTCAGAAAGGAAAGCAACACAAGGCCTCCTGTAAGGCCAAAGTAGTGAGCTCTATTAGTTAGCCCTTACAGCTTTTACATATGGACTTATTTGGACCCACATATGTAAGGAGCATAAAACATAAGACTTATTGCCTTGTTATCACTGATGATTTTAGCAGGTTTAGTTGGGTGTTCTTTTTAAGAACTAAGGATGAAACTAGTGGAATCCTTAAGGACTTTATAAGACAAATAGAGAACCAATTAAATCAAAAGGTTAAAACTATTAGATGTGATAATGGAACAGAATTCAAAAACAGGGACATTATTGAATTATGTGGGTCAAAAGGGATCAAGAGGGAATACAGTAATGCCAGAACTCCACAACAAAATGGAATTGCATAGAGAAAGAACAGGACCCTTATTGAGGCTGCTAGAACAATGCTAGCAGATTCATTTTTACCTAACACTTTTTGGGCTGAAGCAGTTAATACTGGTTGTTATGTCCTTAATAGGGTATTAGTGACCAAGCCTCAAAACAAGACACCTTATGAACTTATAGCTGGTAAAATACCAATCATAAGCTATATAAGACCTTTTGGGTGCCATGTGACCATCTTGAATACCATTGACCATCTGGGCAAGTTGGAAGGGAAGTTTGATGAAGGGTTTTTAGTTAGGTATTCCCTAAATAGCAAGGCTTTTAGGGTATACAATTTACAAACCAAAAGAGTTGAAGAAAACATGCATATAAACTTTTTAGAAAATAAACCAAATGTTGCAAGGAAATGACCTAATTGGCTGTTTGATCTTGATTATTTAACTAATTCAATGAGTTATAAGCCTGTGAGATCATAGAATGAAGCTAACAAAACTGCCGGTCCAGAAGAAGCTAATCATAGTGCAGGTACACAAGATAATGTTGTTGCAGGAAATTCTGAAATGGAAGCTGACCCTGCTCAAGACTACTTTGTACTTCCAATATATTCTTCTTATACTTCAACAAACAAGAAGTCAGAAGCAAAGAATGAAGGTGTAAAGCATACTAAGGATACTGGTTTAAAGACAAATGAGGAGCGAGTAGATCAGGAGGATCAAGCCTTTTTGGAAGAGCTTGAAAGGCTTAAAAGACAAGAAAAGGAGGCTAATGATGCAGCTGAAGTTCTTAGAAAGGAGTTTGCTCAAAGTACAGAGGATTTGCTTCTTCAAGCAGGAGCTGCTAGAGCTACCGGTACTAACACAGTTAATACTGTTAGCACACCACTTAGTACTGCTAATCCTTCAAATGTTTTTAGTACTGGTGGACCATCTTATCTTGATCTAACCAACTATGCTAACCAAGATGATTCTTAAATACCTACTCTTGAGGATATTTATGGCAATTCTAATGATGGTATTTTTACCAATGCATCTTATGATGATGAGTATGCGGTGACTGACTTCACTAATTTAGAATCCACTATGAATGTTAGTCCTATTCCCACTTCAAAGATACACTCTATTCATCCTACAACTCAAATTCTTGGACATCCAAAATCAACAGTTCAAACAAGGAGCAAAGTGAACAAAAGTTCTGGAGCCCATGCTTTTGTAAGTTATATTCAAAAGTAGAGAAGAAATAATCACAAGGATTTCCAGCACTGCTTGTTTGCTTGCTTCCTATCTCAAATTGAACCCAAGAAGATATCTGAAGCCCTTGTAGATAAAAGTTGGGTTGATGTTATGCAGGAAGAATTGTTGCAGTTCAAAATTCAGAAGGTATGGATTCTTGTAGATTTGCCTTATGGGAAGAAGGCAATTGGGACTAAATAGGTCTACAAGAATAAGAAGGATGAAAGAGGTGTTGTGGTTAGAAATAAGGCAAGGTTGGTTGCCCAGGGACATAGGCAAGAGGAAGGTATAGACTATGATGAGGTTTTTGCTCCTGTGGCTAGGATTGAAGCCATTAGGATCTTTTTGGTCTTTGCTTCTTATATAGGATTCATAGTTTATCAGATGGATGTAAAGAGTGCCTTCTTGTATGGCAAAATTAATGAGGAGGTGTATGTGTCTCAACCTCCAAGTTTTGTAGATCCTAAGTTCCTTAAGAGGTCTACAAAGTTGTAAAAGCTTTATATGGTTTACATCAAGCTCCCAGAGCCTAGTATGCTACTTTATCTACTTTCTTGTTAAAGAGTGGATACAGAAGAGGAACCATTGACAAGACTATTTTTATCAAGAAGGACAAGAATGATATCATGTTAGTGCAAACTTGACATTGAGAGATTCTTTGACTTTTATGGTTTCTTTATTTAGAACTACATAAGCTTTACTATTAGGGAAATATCCTAAGAAAATACATTCGGTCGATTTAGGGTCGAATTTGGTAAGGTAGTCTCTGGTATTTAAAATGAAACATTTACAACCAAAAACTTTGAAGTATTCTAAGTTGGGCCTATTCAACTCTTGTGAAAAGCTCCCATAAGGATTTTTCCGAGGAAAGGTCTAATAAGAATCTTATTTAGAATGTAAGTAGAGGTGTCAACGGCATTACACCAAAAATTTTTGAGGAATAGGATTGTTCATGTTAACAAATGTATCTACTCAATATTCATTGTAGTGTATTTTATATTCATATGTTCTACAACCCCGCATTTGATTTGGGATACGATGGAGCGAAAAGTAATGAGTAATGCCATAGCATCACATAAAGCTCTTGAATTGTACTTCATAATGAAATTCCCGCCCATGATGCCGTACGGATATAAATAATGGTGCAACCCTTTTGATTTGAATCTTTTTACTTAGAATTTTCAAATGATCAAAAGCTCATTTTAATGTTTTATAAATCTTGTCCAAGTGTACATTGAATAGTCGTCAACAATGACAAATGTAAAGGTTGCCTCCGTAACTGAACGGCCGAACGGACCAAACAATCCCATATCGCAAAAGTTCTAGACATTTAGAAGAAGAAACCATGTTTTTAGCCTTATGGCTTTCATGTACTTGTTTTTCCAACTTGAAGCGTCGCAAAAAATGTTTTTCAAACTTTAGTTTTGGTAAGTTTCTAACAAGATCTGTAGATATAGGCCGAATTTGTTTAAGGTCCTATAATTGCGTGACCCAATCTCGATGCCATAATGTCCTGAAAGTAACAGCTATAGAGGTTAGAACAAAGGGAGCGACTTTTGGTGAGTTTTCCCCCATTTTCATATTAAAGGTCCATTTTTCCTAATTCCTTTTCTAAGGTTATGGTCACTATTTAAATTTATTTTGCTACCTGGTTTCACTAAATACTACATTGCAAGTTTATCTGCAAAATTGACATAATGTAAGAAGATTAAAACTAAGAATTTCTACGTACTAAACATCCATTAGATGGTGAGGGGATGTTATGAGAAATCGTACTTTGCCGATGATCTTGCTTTTAGTTTACACCAACAACACGTTAACCTCCACAAAAGGTTTATAGGTATGAGGAAAAGATCTATTGTTTTCGTCATGTGTCTAGTACAACCGTTATCTTGGATCCATTCATCCGGGTCAAGTTTCACCTTTTGACGTACCTAGATGCATAAAACAACTCAAGCATTTGGTCTCTAATATCTTATAGGTCCGTTAGTGTTATACATACCGTTTGGTTGTCCCATGTAAGGAAATTGGAGGAAAGGACACCATTGAATTATACATAGGAGGTGGAATAGGTATTGTGCATAGTTGTGTTTTCATAAGTTTCCAATTATACTATGGTGTGATAATCGCTTTTGGGGTATAGGCTACTAGGTCTCCTATGGGTCATTTTATGGGGCGTTTGGATTTTACTTTTTCCATGTCCTTGACAATGTTTAGAATTGGTTGTAGTTATAAAACACCTAAAATAGACTTCTTTTGGTAATGAAGGGGAACGAGTCAATATTTTGTTTAACTACGTTGGTTTCCAATTCTTTTCCTTTTTCTGCACTGTCATCAGACAGCCGGTGCTGTTCGTTTGAACAAGCCGGTGTTGTTGATGAATGGCACCGGCAAGCCGGTTCTACAAAGAGCTTTTTAAGTTGATCTCCTAGATTTTTAATTTTAGTGTTTCTAGGGGAAGCTATAGTCTCTATGTATCCTAATCCACACTTGTCTTTTGATGGTTTTTATATTTTGACCATTTTTTGTAAAGACGAACTACTATTCTCAAAACTAGCTAGTTTTAGTTTTAGAGAGTTGACTTCTAATCTAAGTTCATTACAAGCATCATAATGCTACTCTTTCTTTACTTTTTCCAATACGTCTAGCTTGGATTTAATTTCGTTAATGTGGTCTTCTTAAGCACTCCCATTTTATAGTCCTTTAGATGTTTGTTTTTGTTGATAAATCTAAGACTAATTTGGCCAAGTTTGTCATACTCATTTTCCCTAGATTCGTTATCTAAAGATGAGCTACTATAGTAAGGATCATCGAATAATACCTCGTTTGAGTGAGCCATAAGACAAATCTCTTCTTTCTTTGAGTCATCTCCACTATCGCTCCAACTTCCGACAACGAATAATGAAGTGATTTGGATCACCACACTTGAAGCATCTTTGTTCTTCCTTTTTATCTTCCTTGATTTTTTGGAAGTTCTTTTTGTCATCATAGGGTTTCAGACAAACTAGCCTCTTCTTCTAGAGGGAGAAGAAATTATCTTGAAATCCCTAACTGCCATTTGCTGTATTCCTCATCATTGCTAACCGAGGAAGAAGTATTCAACATCACTCAAGACTTGTCCTTGCTATTGAGTGCGATAGACTTGTACTTTTCGTTCTTTTCTTTGCAATCTCCAAGTCTTTTCAAGAACTATTTCATAGACTTTGAGGTTGCCAACAAGTTTTCCGTTTTAGAGATAACTTTGACAAGTCTTTGGATTCCTCTATCGTTGTTACCTTTGGTCGCCATTTTGATGGAAGAGCCCTCAAGAATTTCCTAACATGGTTACGACTTGAAAAGGATTCATCAAGTTCTTTAAGAGAAGTAATAATGGTATTAAATCTAGAAAAGGCACAATCAATGGTTTCATCATCGGTAATCGTAAACTCCTCATATTTTTGAACAAAAAATATCTATTTTTTA
Organism: Tanacetum coccineum; assembly: GCA_026074375.1. Classification (NCBI taxonomy): domain Eukaryota; kingdom Viridiplantae; phylum Streptophyta; class Magnoliopsida; order Asterales; family Asteraceae; genus Tanacetum; species Tanacetum coccineum. The sequence continues at coordinate 11,610 of BQNB010083330.1, forward strand.
TCTTTAACTTGTTTGTTACCTTGATAAGTAGTTATTAAAGAATCTCAAATATTTTGAGTCGTGTCACACATGAAAATTCTTTCATATTCCTTTTTAGGTAAAGCATTGTATAAAACCATTTTAGCTTCATCATTTTTGGAAAGCATTTTCTTTTGATTTTCATCAAGTTTTTCATATGGTGTAACAACATCCTTGCCATCCTTGTCTTTGATGGTAGGTTTGTAGTTACCATGAGCTATGATATACCAAAGATCAATATCCTTAGACTTCACGTAAGTTTCAAAACGGTTTTTCCAATATATAAAACAATTTGCCTCGAAGAGAGGTGGTCGTTGCATAGATTGACCTTCTTTGTAGTTTTCCGAATCCATAATCGTTTAAAGATTAAAATACAATTTATTTTAAAACTTTGATAACCTAGCTCTTGATGCCAATTGTGGAAAACTAGAAGGGGGTTGAATAGTTTTTCCAAGATTTTTTGATCTTTTTAGATTTGTTTAACACTTTTGAAACTTTTTGTGAAGTGATCTAGATATTGATGTTTGACAATTAAGAAGTAAGAGATGTAAGAGTAAAGAAAAGATAGAGTATAGAAAGAGATCACCGGGACACAAGTATTTATAGTGTTCGTACTACAAGGTGACACCTACCTTGCCCTACTCCCACACCCCGAGGTACACCTACCGAGAGTTTGTTAAACACTATTCACCGAGCTCCTTACACTTGGCAGAGAAGCTTCACAACGATGGTACAATTCTATAGGTTTACAAAGAAAATCACCGGAATTTCACACATACGAGATCGATGATAACACAACTACACTTGATGTGTATATAACTAACAATACAATATTAATCACAGCAAGATGACTTTTGGAAAGTAAGTAAGAAGAAGAAATCAAGACCAAGACACTTTTTGATACGTCTTGAAACTTTCGCGTATTTGGCAATTCCTTTCTTGAAGTAAATTACCTACACAAGAATTAGAAGAAGAGATGCTAGAGAGAGAGATCAGTTGATTAGAGAGAAGATTAGATGAGAAAGGTGTGTGAAAACATGAGAAATGGCTTGGTATTTATAGCCAAAAAATTTACTATTCCTTTGTCACCCTTGCGATGTAATGTGTAGTATTTTCTAATTCATGAACGAATTACACGAACTCGCCGTCAATGTAATACTCCGTGAAGGAAACGCACAAGTAAGGTAGTATGAAGACTATTAAAAGGTTTCTAAGAGTACATTACATGAATTAAAATAATTAAGAGTGATCAACCATATTAAGGGTAAGGTAGTAGGAAGATTATTACTGATGGTATCCTTTCTACACAATCACGTTTCCCTAAACGTCTTCGCAAGCAATTAAGAAGCTAGTTTTCTAGAGCCTAACGCTCACACTTATCAACAAGAAGCAATATGAGAAAAGAATTATAAACTATAAACAATTAAACTCATTGAATTTGTCAAGCCTTAATGATAAGTATAGAAGATCCATAACATTAATAAGAAAACAATAAGATATAATTAACTAATGACAAGTTTCATGCATTCCCAAATAAATACTAGATGGATTAGCTAAGCAGACTTGAATAGGAACAATCAACAATAAGAATTGAAGACATAATAAAGATATAATCAATAATCCAAACCATTACAAGATGTTTATGGATGGAATAAGACCTTCTAAGTTGCTAAAAAAACACCTACCCAAACCCTAGAATCAGACTTAAAGTTTAGGGCTTACAAAAAATGAAGTTATGAGGCTGTATTTATAGGCATAAGTTGAGTCAGTTCGTTCTAACGGCGTCAGGATTTTAGAAACACCGTTTCCATGATCTTTTTTCACGATCTCATATATTTTCTCATTGCGGTCGCGTGGGCAGTTGAATCCTCAAAATCCGAGTTCGTATGAAGGAGTTATGATCAAAACAATATCTACTACTTCGCGCACAAATTGAATGATCATATTCATATTAAGTGACACCATCATCTCGTTGAATCTTCTAGGGTTTCTTTAAGTTGGTTAGATCCTGACGCCGTCACCAAATTCCTGACGCTGTCGCTTAGCAATCCTGACGGCATCACTAGTGTTTCTAATGCCGTCTCCAGTCACTGTGAGCTCTTTTCTTCAACGACTTTGGTGGAGAGTTGTAATCTTGTCTGTTTCTTCTCCAAATGAGTCAAAGTCATGTGTATTTCCTCCAAGAGCTTCCTAAATGCTAAAAACACAAAAAGGAATGATTAAGCACATATTTTGGGCATATTTGCATGTCTTAGGGGGTTAAACGACCCTGAAAATGTGTATAAAATGAGAACTCATCAAATACCCTACACTTGGTATTTGCTTGTCTTCAAGCAAATGGCTTTTCTACCTAGACAATAGCAATATCGGGGCATTTAACTTACTTTTTAAAGATAATTTATGGCACAACATATTAGACCTCATAAATAAAAGCACGGAAAATATACACTAGCACCTCACAGTAAGTGTTTGGATTCTCTCTTTCTCTCAGGTGTATAATGAATTATAACAATAATTAGAAACAAGAAAATAACACTCATTATCAGTCGTAGCATACAAATTACCATAGGGTTGGTAAAGGTTCAAAAACCTCCACCGCAATGGCGTAAGCACGTAGGAATTACTATCAAATAGGTCTTTAAAGGGTTTTG
>BQNB010083331.1:2239-29065 GCA_026074375.1 Tanacetum coccineum
GATCCTTCCAAAAGCATCTTCACATTGTCCCATATGTCCTTTGCATCAGTGTAATGATTAATAAGTGAATAGATATCTTTTGGTAAACCTTGAAGTATGATGTTTGTTGTCCGAATGTCTGCATTGTACCTATCCTTCTTATCCTGTGACAGATCCGAATAGACTCGAGGTCGTTCAGGACCTAGATTAAGTGAACCTTCAGTTCCTTCAGCAACAATTACTCACGTGGTCCCCATCTGAAATGGTCCTTCATCAATTGACTTTAAAATGTTTACCCCATTCTCCTTACCCCGACAGTACAATCGAATACGTTATTGCCATGATGCAAAGTCAGTCTTATCAAGCATAGGTGGTCGGCTATCAAAACTGGCACATTGGATGTCCTCTGACAGATTAGCCATAGGGATTACTTGTGATATGATTAAGTTGATCGATCAATGATTAGTGATTGTATGTTAAAAGTGATGATTGTTTGTTGGATTAGGTGATATGTTGTTTGATTGAGATTTGGCTTGGTTGAAATAAGTTAACTTAATGATGATAATGAAACTTAGGCAAAACGCAGTGAAGTCTAGTCAAAACGCAGTGTAGTTTCCATCAAAACGCAACCTTGTCTTGTCAAAACGCAGTGAAGAAAGTGAGCCAAAACGCAGCCTAAGATTTGATCAAAACGCAACCTTGAGATTTGGTCAAAACGCAGTCATTGAGATTTGATCAAAACGCAGTCATTGAGATTTGAGTCAAAACGCAGTCATTGAGATTTGATCAAAACGCAACCTTGAGATTTGGTCAAAACGCAACCAAATAAAAAATTGGGCAGAGTATCCCTTAGTCAAAACGCAACACTTGTCTTCAAAACGCAACCTGCAGTCAAAACGCAATGAACCAAAACGCAACTTCCAGGTCAAAACGCAACGACCAAAACGCAACCTCTAATAAGACAAAACGCAGTACAATTGTACTATACAAAACGACAAAACGCAATGTACTTTCTTCTGTCAAAACGCAACGAAGAATGTCTCAGAGAGGTCAAAACGCAATGAAGAACATACGAACTATTTCACCTAAAAACACCTAAAAATCACCCTTTTGAACGTTTTTGCTTGGTTTCTTTTGCACAACTTGGTCCTAGAAGGTTATAACAACTATAAAAACACTAACTTTAACATCACAAACATGAGAATCAAAGAGTGTCAAGAATAAGACCATAAACCTTCAAAAACCAAACTTTTGATCTAAACTAACCAAGGAAACGCACACACAATCTAGCTAATCATCCCATGGGCTCTGATACCAATTGTAGTATATTTGATATCATAACACAAGCATGGATGATTGGGTTGGCTAATTATCTAGAGAGAGAAAGTGAGGTTTCTAGTGAGAGAAAAACCAAATGAAAGCTTTATGATAAAATGAACAACCAACCCCTTCCCATGGCTGGAAAGGGGTTTATATACAAGTGTTTGTAAGCTCTATGGGCTTGGGTATGGGCTTACACTTGGGTAGAAGACCCGGCCCAATACCGAAAGCCATACGCTTACTTTCTATCTACGAGCTATGCTATACTAAACGATACACGGGGGTGACCGAGTCTTTTTCATAATCCTAACACGTTGGTTTATTTTGAAAACGATATTTTAAAAAAAATAATTACTAAATGTGTAATTTGATTATTCTCCAGATTTTTGCCCTTTGAACAATCAACTTACAAATCTAAATAATCCGACAAATTATTAATCAATTGGACCTTTTTCAAATCCACACTTAATTCCAATTCACAATATCACTTAACAAGCACTAATAAAACTACTCGCTACTCATAATGATCAAATAAACAAAGCAAAACATTTTATGCTAAAGCTACACTAATTAATTGAAAAATGATAGAAAATGAAACCGAATTGAAGACCCGCAATTAAACGAATACCACCCGATTTATTTAGCTAAAGCAAATAATCAAATTCGGTCTAGCTAAATAAACCCTTAAGCTCTACGCCTTATAAGTAGACCTGTTTCGTAAAACACAAAAACAGATAAACTGTTAAGTAAAACAGTTTATAATTCATTTCATATTTCAACTTCTATTACTATATAACTACACGAACTAGCCCACAAGAAATTTCCAACATTGGGCTTCATCTAATCGATTGGGCCGAATGATACCACAACCATTTTAAAACTGAAAACGTAATTTTTTTAACAATTATGACTTAACACTAATAAGCTAATCCAATTAATAATCCTAACCTTTATTAAGCTACTAAATCTGAAATTGAATAAGCCAATCCATGTTAAACACAAAAAAGAACTTAATGACGATAAGCCTGAATTAACATTTAAACTAATAAGGTCTAATGAAAACAGATTCTTATCCCCTAATAAGCACTCGAAATGAGCTGTTTTAAACTATAACAAGATCTGAACCCAACTAAGTATTTCTAAATTAACGATAAGCTATTTAAAACAAATGCTTAATCAATTAAGCTATGAGATCTACTCCTAAAAGCTACTAGTCGAATAAGCTAGAAAAAGCTTAACCGAATAAACAAGCTAGGAGATAAAGCGGTCTCGAAATAAGCCAAGGAGCGTATTCGAGCTAAATTAACAAGAAAAGAAAAGAGATTAAATAAGCTAAAGCTTATTCGATTATATAAGCTTAGATTCTACCGAATAAGCTATAGGATAGCTTAGTCACACAAGAAATAAGCTAAGGATTCGATTATACGAGGTTAAGCTAAAGAAAATAAAGAGAGATAAGCACTAATAAGCACCAAGATATAAGCTAAAAATCAAACCATCCTCATATCAAAAAGCCACAACATCTTTGTTACAATAAGCTTTAATAAGCTGGAGAATAAAATGTTTACAATAAGCCAGAAAAATTGAAATAAGCTGAATACAAAACTTAATAAGCAGAATAAAAAAATGCTATTACAAAGATAAAAAAAATGTAACTTAAAAAGAGAAAAAAAAAACGAGTAGAAAATTTATGAAAAAGAATGAATCAAGTTGAGGGAGCGTGTGGCTTTTAAAAGCCAAAGAAATTGCAATTCAACCCTCGGGATCCATTCTCATCGTAACCGCCAGCACCATAAATGCCTGATCCTCCTATCGCGTGCCTCCACGTGGAGATGCCAGCGCATAATCCATTGATCCACTAGTAAGATTTTGCCATGTGGACTATAACAATGCGTTTCATAAACGCTTAAATATAACTCCTTTGCCACGTGTTGGATTTTAACTAGCCAAGAAAAATTATGGTGGGAGGTTACGTGACCTCATTTTATTTAATTTGGGGCACGTGTGGGGAAAATGCACATCACAAATCAAATTGATATCTCAATTTGTACTTGGGCCAAAAAATTTACTTGGGCTTTTGTTAAAGTATGGGTTGGTCCGACCCATATAAATGGTGTCGGGCCGACCCATATAAATGGTGTCGGGCCGACCCAATAAGAGATGAAAGCACCGCCAGACTCGAATTATCGTGCTCTTTCCAATGACATGCTCGAGGACTTTTCACGACTTTGTCTTGATTTTGAATAATAGGCACTCTTGATCGTAACAAACCTGTAAATATCCGTTTTTGCTCCGTTTTCAATCCTTTTACCTGCAAAGATATAAAAATACCAAACAAACATATTTGCAAGATAATTAAGCATTTTTTAGCATTTTTAGTCCGATTAATAGTGTTTTACGGGTTATAAATGATGTGCGCTTATCAGAGATGAAGAGAATTTATATCTGAGAAACTAAAAATGGGCAATTATACAAAATTTCTCTGCGCGAGATAAGGTGAGAAAAAGCTAGTTGGTGTGAGATTCTCTTGCTTAACAAATTCTTTGATCAACCTTTTTAATAAAGTTATTTCCTGGCCCTTCTTTGATGCCCAAAAAGTATATGCAGTAAGGGACGTAACCACTTCTAAACTGATAGCATAAATGGTATCCGAGACAGGGAGGGAATATTTCTTGCATACAATTGTCCCTTTAAGGGACCATTTATGTAATACATATCCAACGAATATTCCCTCTAAGAAACCATTTATGCAATTAATTTCCAAGAGAAACGATTTCTATGATTATGAGCAAACCACAAGGGCCATTTTAGATATTTACTCATTTATAATGATCATCTTACATCTGAAAATAAAAAACATAAAAGGCTGTGTAAAATACACATACACTTTGGACCCATTTGACCAGTTTCCCTTTTAGCTACAAATCTTGAATTTAACCCGTTTGAGATCAGATAACCCAAATCTATCCATTAATAAACAAATGGGTCTAACTTGCCACATCTACTCCAATTAAGTGCTCCTCAAACAAATATGATGGCAAAATAAGAAAAGAGTTATGCAAATAGAAGACAAAGTACATACACTTTCCAATTGTGGTTATCAAACTCTTATCTGAAAACACAAAACTCAAACAACGGCGCATTCCTTCTGGATCCATCCCCTTTCCATCATCTTTGAATGAAAAACATCATATAATTATATTGAACTTCGTGAAAGAAAAAGCATATGCCAAAAATGGAACTAAAATCTTCGGGACATAATTAGAAAAGTCTATTAAGCAGATAACATACCTTGAATTAATAATGCCGCACTTCCAAATCTTGGATCTATAGTTTTTATCTATAATTACATAGGTTTTATCTACACAATCGTGAACTTATATTAAGAATCATAATAATAGCAATGATACAAGTCATAAAATGCCAAACAAAAGTAGAAAGTGTTGCTTTGACATTTGGACTAAAAGGCATGTTCTTACCTGTGACCCAGCCCTTTGACCCACCATTTTGACACTTTTTAACATTCCCAAAGCAATCGGTCGTAGTAGCTTTGAAAACCACCAATTGACGCCACAAGACCCTGAGCTTCAATGCTCCTACAAAATGAGTGATACGATGTCAGCCATGTGGTCGTGGCAGATTATGCTTTAGTCATCCAATCAAACACTTCCATACACATATTTAAAAATCATAACCAACTTGAATACCAACTAATAAAATTCAAAAAAAAGTAACATGATCAAGTGCAACCGAAACAACCTTAGCACATCCTCTCAAATCCCTTTTCATCAACCGTAAGATCATGCTCAAGTTGTGTAAGATAATACCTACTACTTTTCAGCGACTGAACAAATGCCTACATTAATAACAAAATCCATTTTAGTAAAAGTATCAAACACATACGTACATGTTATAGTACAGAAAACAATTACATTTATAGTTGATTTATGTGGCACTAATACGCTTGTTAACCTCGTTCTTATTTATAAGAGCTCTATCATAATTTAAGATGACTAAACACATTCATGGATGGGGTCATGACTTCTTCGCAATAACAAATGTATTGTGCCTAACAATCCATCTAAGAAAATTAGCCCTGAGCCTTAATCTATCTCATTGCAGGTTAATTTCATATCAAATTTCATACTTAATATGACAATCTCAGTCTTCAAAAGAAATTTAAATAAAGCATTATCATTTGGCATACTAACTCTATTTAAAATATACCAACATTAACATTAAAAGCACACATTCTAACCATCTTTCACTATAATTTTTACATCAATTTCAGGCTAATCTAGCACTTCTTTGCACCTCAAATACGACAACAGCTCCTGCCACCCATATTCCAGAGTCTTTTCGTTGGCAGCCTAAAAAGTTAAAGTCAATGTCAAAAAAATTTAATTAACGCAAATCTAAAATTGATAAAACCCAGGGCAAGGTCAAGGTGCATACCGCATCCGATGAATCTTTGGCTGCTCTAAACCACTGAGATCGTTGTTGGTTCATTTTTGCTCTTGGCGTATAAATATAAGGGCTTGGTAAGATGATGTTTATATATAAGGCCCTCATTAATAAACTTATTAAAATAATGAATAACAATTATGTTGGTGTAAGATATCATCAACTCCAATACTTGGTTTACATCACCTGCCTAACACTTTTTTCGTCATATTTTAAAATCTTGGGGGAATTACATATATATCCCTAATTTGCAGAGAAATTACATATATATCCAAACTAACTTAATTTTTACATATATATCCCTCATTTTTTTTCAAAATTACGTATATATCCCTCTTTTTTTTTTAATTCTCGAAAATTTCTAAAAAAAATTCACAATATTATGTATGTTGATGCATAAAAAAGTTATGAAAGAAGTTTTCCTAAAAGTGGATAGTTTTGCCAAAAAACATTATGAAAAAAACATTTGTGCATTAAATCTTTTTTTGTGCATCAAAAAAAATCGTTTTTGTACCCAACTTTTTTTGATTTTTTACATCAAAATTTTATTGCACATCATACTATAACAAGTTAAAAATTTTAGGCATTAATAAATTTTTGTACATCATAATTTCATTTTGTGTGCATTAAAAAAATATAAAAACTCAAAATTAGAAAAACTTCCTTTACAAAAATTTTATTGATTCACAAAATTTTATACTTGTTATATGCTATGATGCGCAATAATATTTCGATGAAAAAAATAAAAAAGAAGTTTGGTACGAAAACAAAATTTTAATGCACAAACATTTTTTTGACAATTTGTTTTGGCAAAACTATCCAGTTTTAGAAAAACTTCCTTCACAACTTTTTTATGCACTAACATACACGATCTTGTGGAATTTTTTCAAAATTTTTCACAAATTTTTTTAAAAAGAGAGATATATATGTAATTTTGAAGCAAAAGATGGACATATATGTAATTTTTAAGTTTGTTTGGATATATATGTAATTTCTTTGCAAAATAGGAATATATATGTAATTCTCCCTAAAATCGTTTTCATGATAAACTGTTAGATAACTACAACCTAATTGCATCTATCATTTATCACTCATAACATAGTTTTTGTTAAGATTGGGCATTTGATTTTCTGTGGTTTTAATTTGATGAAACGAACTATTAGTAATCATATTTCTTTTATCCTGTATAAAATGACAGTAGGTCAAGATAAGTAGCATGTAAGGATAAAAACAGTAGGATGAAAAATTAAGTTTAGTTCTTATCAAATTGGCTAAAACGTCAAAAAAGAAAGCAACTTTTAGAAGACCACAATGAGTAGAGTAATTTACGGACATTTCCACCAAAAGCAAGCACACAATTTGTCATCGAGCTTTCCATAATTTCAAAACAAATGATATACACCTCACACTCTCTCATTGGAAACATACACAAACCAAAAATATGCTTCTTATTCTAGTCCTCTTTATTTTTCATGCTTCACTCTGCCTTAGTACTTACTCTCATCCCGTTTGTCAAAATTCATGTGGCACTTCGATCAAAATGGACTACCCATTTGGTATCGCCGTTGTGGTGCTTCTATCTACCTCAACATTCTTAACTGTTCCACCACCTTTGGTGTTGCTAGTCCTAGCTGCACCATCATCACTACAGGTAGTAACATTGTCCAATTTTCAACAACATTTAGCCATCTTATTTGCTATCTTATAAGGCCGCCATGTAATAGAGTTCTATAGACTTTATGCCATTGTACTTAACAAGTACGTTTGCTCGCGCTCTACTGTGCTCTACTGCGGGACAGTTAGCGGGTGTCATTTTGGGTTAGTCGTTTGCACTGTTGCCGTTTCGGGTGTCGTTATATTCTGTAGTAAGTTAGACATGTAGCTTAAGTACAAATGATCAGCTATTTAACCATCAAGAGACAAAATATTGAAATATATTAACATGCTAAACTTTTTGGGCAAGCAGAAAGACTAAAATCAACGTAGGAGAAGGATTTTACTAAGATCAACGTAGGAGAAGGAGTGTAATCAATATTGAATGAAGTTCATCGATATTGGGAAATAAAAAAATTAATGTACAGCCTCCTAAAGCAGTACAGTTGCACTAAGTTATGGCATCACATTTGTATCTGATCTGGGCAAATAAACTGAAGCAGGTGATACACACTGCTACCACCAGATAACAAATTTGATCCCTTACCAATTTCATATTTCTTGAAGTTTCCCATGTAGCTGATATTGTAGGTTTCGGTGTTATTACACGGGGTAGTTGTGTCAAAACTAACCTCCTTGGCGCCTAATTCCCAGTACTCCGATTTCTCCATCTTCTCCATCTTATCTGCTAAATTCGCCACTTCCTTTAAACCACTTCGGGTAAACTCTGTCTGAATATTCATCCTCTTTGGGGGTTGAATAAAGAAAAATCCTCTTCTTGCACTTGTCTTGTAAATTCCGAAATGTAAGTAAGGCAACAACAACTCTTTTTCACACAAAAGCAAGACATATTGTCTCTTCAGTAAAAGTACCTAAATAGAAAAAATCATACTTATTGGCAATTTAGATAAAAGGCCACATGTTTGCTTAGAATAAGAATATAAATTCTTGATACAGTAATCAACTGACCTCTTGCTCATACAGTTCCTCAAAGTTCTTAAAGACAGCTTCAATCAAACTCAAAATGGCCTTTTTCATTCCCCTTTCCTTTCGGCTTATTTTCAATTTGTTAGGCGGCTCCCTTATGATGACAATGGACTCGTCAGGTTCTGAGAGGTGGCGTACATCTCGTCGAGTGAGGCTCCTCCCCTAATCCTTCATCATCAGGGCCTGAACCTGCCAGAAGATTATACATGTTAAGTATCTAAATAGTTGGTAAAAGGGGTGCCAGGTTAGGTGATAGCTCAACGCGTTTTTTTTAAAGTGTCATAACGGGTCGAATGGATTAGCTTAGTTCACTTAGTAATTAATGTCTTACATTTAGAGAGGATAATTCCGACCTAGTTACTTATTAATGGGTCCATTCGAAAGTTGCCAAAAGTGGATTTTGACACTTGAAATCTCCTATATAAAGTAGTTTAAAATGCAGCAACTAATAGTGTAAATTTTGTTCTCATTCTTGAAAACACTTATGATAAATTCCGGGAAAATATGAGTGTTCATCAGACTACTCCAAATAATATACTTCATATACTACTCCCCTTGCTTTACTCCTTTACACTACTTCGTCCTACTTAGTTGTTGATGGACACTTTCAGTTAAAACTAACCACAATCTGCGTGAAAACGCTATCTTTCACAAAAGAAAGTATAGAACATTATAATGAAAATATAGTTCAAATCACGTAAGTGAAAATTAACAGTTACTGTATGTTCTTATCAAGGCATGGCATAAGGCTGCAAGAGAGGACCGGAGCTCAAGCTTAGAAAGAGAACCATAGGCAGGCTCGAATTCTACTTGAATAGCCCAAAATATTACACTAGTATTCTACATTTCTACCTATATATTACATAAGACCATTATTTCGGCTTATACAGTGGGCTTATTTCATGTTGGGCTTATGTTTCATAAGCTCGTTTTTGTGGCTTATTTTGAAACTTCCCTGCTAATATAAGTTTGTGACATAACAAATACATAAGCCCAAAAACAAATAAGCCATAAGCAGGCGAAACAAAAATGTTTGGCTTATAAAAGTCTATTAACATAAGCCCAAAACCCAATAAGCCATAAGGGCTTATATTTCATAAGCTTTAACTTTTTGTGGCTTATTTTGAAACTTTTTGGCTTAAATAGGTTTATTAGGACCTAATAAACCACAAAAAGATTCAAAATAAGCCACAAAAATATGAGCTTATAAAACATAAGCCATAAGGCCGTCATATAAGTCAAAAGAAATGGCCCTTTACAAAATTGGGTAGTAAACACCTGCAAAGATACATATAAGTTATATATGGTAGTACCTCTAGGGCCAAGAGTAAGAACAACAACATCAGTCAACTTATCAATAGCAGCTATAGCTGCTCTTGACTTTTTGTCAAACACGATAACTTTCGTGTTTGCTCGTACTACAGAACGCTTGTTTCTACTCATTTCAGCCGCTGGTTGTTAACCTTCTTACTACTTCCATTTAAGAGACGGCTAGAAAGGATTTACATGTTATGGTGACAAATTCATTCCCTCCTAAACACCCATCATTCAGACCCCCGTAACCCTCACTGTACATTTATCTACGCGTACACCGTCTATTGATATTAGTCTAAAAATAGACCTTTGATTAAATTGCGAGAAAATCTTATTCTGGAGAAATATAAGTAGTATACTTGTAAAGTGTTTGCACTTGCAAAATAGATTTAGGTATACTTACGCGAGTGCAATTATAGATCTTCAAACTCTTGGTAAGAGTGAGTCGAAAATGTGGCCAAAGTTTCCATCGTCCACAGCTCGAGTTAGTGATGCCCTAGCCTGCAAATTCATTTTAGCAATACAAATAAGCTTTTGGGAATTAGATGTGCAACAGGATATTTGCTAAATTCTCAAATAAATAGAAACGGAGTATGCTAATCTGAGCACTAAGAACCTGGTAACAGCATCTTGGAGTACTTTGCTGATCTTCAACCACTTGTTGCCATTTTGTGCTAACATCTGTATTAACTAGGGTACCAGTTAGATGTTAACACAAAATTGACCCACCGTAATTTTTTAATAAAAATACAAACAATAATTAAGCTCACTCTAAAAAACATACCTTGAATCTTCAACCACTTGCTATCGAAACCAACAATCTTGGTCATTCACCGGCCTCCTAAACACCATTAACCCCCGTATTAAAGCCATAGTTGCTGAAACAAAACCAACATATTTTTTAATAGCAAAACCTCTACTAAGCATTCAATCAAAATCACCATCAAATTTCTACCGCCTTATTTGTGCACATACTTACCTGTAAACGCCTAAAACTCGAAATAAAGAAAACCTTAAAAATAAAAGAATACTCAAAACTGAGAATTTAAATTAGGGTTAATAAACTTACACATTTAAATTGATTTAGGCATGGAAATCAATGGTTGCTCCTAATTTTTGGTTCTGGCTTCTGGGTTGGATCATTCATACGGATATTTGTGTGTGAGGTGAGAGAGAGATGAATAAATCCGGGAGTTATTTTGTGTGTGGATAGCTTTTGTGCGTATGATGATTCATTGAAATGGGTTAAGGTGGGCTAAACACGTGTATGTTTATATCTCAATTGAGAGAGATGACAAAGATTTGTAGAGATGGATGGATCGATCCTGGATATTAGCATGTTCGGGTCAGCAATTAATGCACCAGGTCGGGTCAAGGATGGGTCGGACAACGGGTCGCATTCAATTCTTATACCCGGGCTCCCCTGGTTTTTGTAAGTTTGTACAAGTTAGGCTCACCCGCGCTTCGCTGCGGGATGTTTGGCGGCCGGTGTTTTCGGTTGGACGTGTTAGAAGGTATATTTTTGTAAAAAAAAAAAATTAACGGTCGTTAAGTAACGACCGATTTAAAGCACTGTTTTGGTGCATTCTAAAAAAAAAACTAACGGTCGACCGCTAGTGGGGAAATGGGTATTTTATAAAAAAAAATTAAAATGAGGGTAGTTTTCGTAATTTAACACATAGTGCGAGAGGGTATTTTGTAAATATTTGAGGGGCTATTTTGTAAATAAAAAAGGAACGGGTCGGGGCGGACCGGGTCGGGTCGACCCGACAATACCGATAACTCAAAAAGTGCGAGTGAATATTTTGAAAAAAAAAACAAAAAAACAATTTAAAATTTTTTTTAAAATGTTCGGACCGGGTCGGGTCAACCCGGTGCATTTAATGCAACTTAATGCACCTGAAGCGCGTGGTTAGTTCTATTGTTATTCATAAAAAAAACAGACCGATGACTCAAAAAGTGGGAGAGAGTATTTAAAAAACAAAACAATTTTTTTTTCAAAAAAAAAAAAAACCGATCGGACCGGGTAGGGTTGACCCGGCGTATTAAATGCACCCCGGTCAACCCGGTGCATTTAATGCACACTAAATGCAAAAGGCCATTTAATGCATGCGAGAGGGTATTCCGAGGAAAAAAAAGGAAAATTTTATTTTAGAAATTTTTTGAAAAAATAAAGGAAAAAAAAACTGGCGACCGCGCGCCGTTGCGGGACGATTAGCGGAGCGCGAGGTTTGAGGAAACTTAAAGTTTTATTCATAAAAAAACAGACCGATGACTCAAACAGTGCGAGAGGGTATTCCGAGAAAAAAAAAAGGAAAATTTTATTTTAAAAACTTTTTGAGAAAAAAAAAAGGAAAAAAAACTGGTAAAAAAAAACTAACTGTTAAAAAAAAATATTCATAAAAAAACAGACCGATGACTCCAACAGTGCGAGAGGGTATTCCGAGAAAAAAAAAAGGAAAATTTTATTTTAAAAATTTTTTGAGAAAAAAAAAAGAACGGGACAATTAGCGGAGCGCGAGGTTTGAGGAAACTTAAAGTTTTATTGATAAAAAAACAGACCGATGACTCAAACAGCGCGAGAAGGTATTCCGAGAAAAAAAAAAGGAAAGTTTTATTTTAAAAAGTTTTTGAGAAAAAAAAAAAAAACCTTCATTAAATGCCGGGTCAAAAAAATTTAATGAGACCCGGTTATTGGGTGGGTCGGGTCCCCCAGGAAATGTATTGTTTAGTAATAATGCCTAATATGTATCCTCCTAGTAGTGAGAATATGTTCAGCTCATATATTATAGCGTCGGGGAAACATTAATGGTGATGGCATCTAATTATATAGTTTTTCAAGACTTTCATCATACGTTACTTATAACATTCAAGAGTTTCATCAAACACATGGTATGCAAAACTATAATCAGGGTTGATTTCAAACTAAAATTAATAAATGCATATGAAACTAATCTCTAATTGATCATGCATAAAAAGTGATTAGCTAACCTAATTCGATTCAATCGAAACAAAAACAAAAAAGATAATTACTTTATAAGAAGTAAATTCAAAAAATACCTTCAATGATGATGCTGAATCCGGTTAGGTTTTTTGGTGGATTGGCTAACCAGATTCGTGTCTGTCTTTTTTGAATTCCAATCAAAAATTGTAACTTAAAACGGTTAGTTACATGTTGTTTTTGAAGAATTTGATTGGTGATTTTGATTCAAGATGAACCAACTTAGGGGCGTTTGTTTCTTTATAAATTTTGGGTTGTTTCTTCTTTGCCGTGATCTTTGATTTGGGGTGGGGGGGGGGGGGGGGGGGCTATCTCTATGTGTATCACGTGAAGGAATATATAGAATTGCTATGTTTATTATTTTTGTTTTTCAATGAATAACAAAAATCAGCATGTGGCACAGTGGTAAAGCCTTCCTTTTAATTGTGGCAAACACTTCAGGTTCGAACCCCATGGTGTTGATTTTTATTGTCGATTTGTTTAATAATTGCAGTTTAAAAATAAATTTGATGACATGGTATTATGACATGGCATTATGAGATGCCAAGTAGAATTATATGTGGCATGCCTCCTCTTATATATAATGTAGAGATATGTAGATATAAGTATATATATACATAATATATATATATACATATAGGGATGGGATCATGAGAAAACCCCATCTTGGTGGAAAACCTAAAAAACTTTTTCATCACCGTTGGATCAAGTCTCCTTTCTTTCTTTCTTTTCACACCAAACTATAGGGGGCTGTTTGTAACTTTCTTTATTCTTTAAGGGTGAGATTGCATTTTATTTAATTTTATATATTTATATAAACTGATATTTTAATTAATTTTAAAAAAATTCAAAAAAATCCAAAAATTAAAAAAAAGACCAAAAATTTTTTAAAAAATTTCCAAATTTTTTTTCCGAAAGTTTAAAATTTGAAAATTTGGAAAAAAAAAATTGAAAAATAAAAAAAAAGTAAAAATTTTAAAAAAAAGTCCAAAAACAAGAATTTTTTTTTTGAAAATATGAAAAAAAAAATACGAAAATTAAAAAAAAATTTCGCAAATTTAAAAAAAAATCGATATTTTTCAAATCGACAATTTTGAAAAAAGTTCGAAAATCCGAAAAACAAGTCGATGTTTTTTTTTTAATTTGAGAAAAATTGATAATTTGAAAAAAAATTCGAAAATTTGATAATATTTCAAAAAAAAAATTAAAAAATCCGAAAATTTTAAATCAAAATTCCAAAAAAAAAATCGATATTTTTTTAAAAGAATTACGATTTTTTTCCGTAAATTTCTTTTCACAAACTGTTTTTCCAATAAGTATGCATTTTAGTGCATCCGTTTGAAAACAAACAAATGTTATAATTTGTATATTAAGAGATGTTGTAAACAAACAAATAAATAAATGATTATTATTTACACGTTACCCTAACAAACAAATAAATGTCCTAAACATACACAATGATGCCCTAATGTTCATGCAAATGGATGCACTAAACAAAACAAACAGATGCCCGATCTTAAACATGATTGCTCTTAATCATACTAAGGAGATTCGTCAACACATAATTTTGGATGCAATATACACAATGATGCCCGAATGTTCATACAAATGGATGCACTAAACAAAACAAACAGATGCCATAACTTAACATGATGCTCTTATCATACTAAGAGATGCCGTAACACATATTTTGGATGCACTAATTATACAAAACACATGCCCTAATCATACTAACATATGCCCTTATCATAACAATAATCGATAACTGATTATGATTACACTTACCCCTAACTATAAATGGGAAGCCTTAAACATACACAATAATGCCCTAATGTTCATACAAATGGATGCACTAAACAAAACAAACAGATGCCTTATCTTAATATGATTCTCTTATCATACTAAGAGATGTCGTAACAAATATTTTGGATGCAACATACACAATGATGCCCTAATGTTCATACAAATGGATACACTAAACAACACAAGACGATGCCCAAACTAACAAGAGCCTTATCAACTAAAAGATTCGTATCTCATATTTGGAGTGCACTAACATTTTATACAAACAAACTGTTAACAATACGGTGTGCCATAATCAAACAAACAGAGCACGTTTATCATAACAATAAATGATAACTGATTATGATTACACGTTACCCTAAACAAACAAATAGAATGCCCTAAGGGCTGACACAATGAACCCAATTTCATACAATGGATGTACTACAAACAAAACAAACAGCTGCCTAACAAAAACAAGATGCTCTATCATACTATAGGATGCCGTAAAATATATTTTGGATGCACAAATTATACAAACAAACGTCGTAAAAATTCGTTTGATGACCTAATCACACTAACAAATGCCCTTAAATAAAATAAACGTTAACTAAACTAATTCTGATACACTTACCCCTAAACATAACAAATAAATGCCCTAAACATACACAATGGATACCCTAATATCATAACAAATAAAATGGAAACAATATAAAACACACAATGCCTAACTTAACGATAAGCCTTATCATACTAAGAGATGCCGTAACACATATTTTAGATGCAACACACACAATGATGCCTAATGTTCATACAAATGAATGCACTAAACAAAACAAACAGATGTCATGAACTTCACCAAGAAAGCTCCTTATCAAACTCAAAAATGATGAAAACCACATATAATGAGATGCACTAAGACAGCTATAAACGTAAGAAACAATTCGTGTGAAGCCATAATCATTCCTAACAACCCACTACTTATAACCAAGAATTATAACAGAATATAATACATTTACCATAAACAAACAAAAAAATGCCTCAAAAACGTACACAATAGCCCTACATGTTCATACAAAAGGATGGCACAAAAACAAAACAAACAGATGCCCTAACTTAACATGATGCTCTTATCATACTTTGAGATGTCGTAAAAAATATTTTGGATGCACTAATTATATACAAACAAACTTTGTAAAAATTCTTTTGAATGCCCTATCACACTAACGAGATACCCAAATCATAACAATAAATTGATAATTGTTTTGATACACTTTACCCCAAAACATCCAAAAACAAGCCTTAAACTTACACATATACCCTAGATATTCATAACAACGATGCACTAAATAAAACAAACAAATGTCATACCTTAACATGATGTTCTTATCATACTAAGAGATGCATTAACACATATTTTGGATGCAACATACACAATGATGCCTTAATGTTCATACAAACAGATGCACTAAACAAAACAAATGGATGCCATAACTTAACATGATGCTCTTATGATACTTTGAGATGCCGTAAAAAATATTTTGGATGCACTAGTTATACAAACAAACGTTGTAAAAATTCGTTTGATGCCCTAATCACACTAACAGATGCCCTTATCATAACAATAATCGATAATTGATTTTGAATACACGTTACCCTTAAACATACAAATACATGCCCTAAATATACACAATGATGCCCTAATGTTCATACAAAAGAATGCACTAAATAAAACAAACAGATGCCCTACCTTAACATGATGCTCTTATCATACTAAGAGATGTCGTAACAAATATTTTGGATGCACTAATTATACAAAACAAACGTTGTAACAATTCGTTTGATGCCCTAATCACACTAACAGATGCCCATATCATAACAATAATCGATAACTGACTCTGATTACATGTTTCCCCTTAAACATACAAATACATGCCCTAAACGTACACAATGATGCCCTAATGTTCATACAAATGGATGCATTAAACAAAACAAACATATGCCCTATCTTAACATGATGCTCTTATCATATTAAGAGATGTCTTAACACATATTTTGGATGAAACATACATAATGATGCCCTAATGTTCATACAAATGGATGCACAAAACAAAACAAACAAATGCCATGACTTAACCTGATGCTCTTGTCATACTAAGAGATGCCGTAACACATATTTTGAAAAAAAGTTCGAATTTTTTTTCAAATTTTAAAAAAATCGATTTTTTCTCCAAAATTTCGAACTTTTTTGTCAAATTTTTGAACTTTTTTTCAAGTTTTCAAACTTTTTTTTCAAATTTTCAATTTTTTTAAAAAAAATTGTAACTTTTTTTGAAATTTTTGAAATTTTTTTCATATTTTCGAACTTTTTTTCAAATTTTCAAATTTTTGAATTTTTTTCAAGTTTTTGAACTTTTTTTTCCAATTTTCAAACCTTTTTTCAAATTTTCAAACTTTTTTTCAAATACTCAAACTTTTTTATCAAATTTTCGAATTTTTTTTTCAAATTTTCGAACTTTCTTTTTTAAATTTTAGAACTTTATTTCAAATTTTCGAACTATTTTCAAATTTTCATAAAAAATATCGATTTTTTTAAAGTTTTCGAACCTTTTTTAATTTTTTGAACTTTTTTCAAATTTTCAAAAAGATCGATTTTTTTTTCTGAGAAAAATAATTTCGTATTTTTTTAAATTTCGATTTAAAATTTCTATTTTTAAAAAAATATTTTGAACTTTTTTCCACTTATTCGAACTTATTTTCCAATTTTCGAACTTGTTTTTTAAATTTTCATTTTTTTTTTCATATTTTCGAACTTGTTTTCCAAATTTCGAACTTTATTTCAAATTTTAGAATTTTTTTTTCAAAACTTCGAATTTTCAAAAAAGTTTCGAATTTTTTTTATATTTTCAAACTGTTTTTCCAAGTTTTCAAACTTGTTTTCAAAATTTCGAACCTTTTTTCGAACTTTCAAAAATATCGATTTTTTTGAAAAAAAATTCAAAAAAAAAAAATTAAATTTTTTTTTCCAAAAAAACATTTTTTGAAAAAAAAAATTCGATTTTTTTTAAATTGATTTTTTTTAATATTTAAAAAATATCTATTAAATTATATAACTACGTATAATTAAATAAAGTTGTTTTTTAAGTTTACCTAAAAGTTTAAGGTGGTGTTTAGTTGTAGAAAATTTTTCTTGTTTTTTTGTTTCTAAATTCTTAGAGAGGAGAATGATTTTTCTTCTTTAGAGAATAGTTGATAATTTTGAAAATCTGTTTAGATGAAAGTTGTATTTTTCCTTTTAAAAAAATAAAAGAAATAGAGAATAGTAAAATGTGATTTTCTATCTTTCTATATAAAATTAGAAAATGAGAATTTTGCTTTTTTTTTAAAAAATATTGGAAAAAGTGCGACTAAACAGGTTTTCAGTCTTTTCATTCTCAAATAAAAATTTTCTTTGAAAAATGATATATTTTTCCCCAACTAAACACACCCTAAATGTTTACAAAATCTACCATGTAGTTTAGTTTTTTAGGTTTTCTATAGAGATGAGGTTTTCTCTATAACTTATCCCTATGAAATAAAGTTCGAAATTTGGAAAACAAGTTCGAAAATATGAAAAAAATGAAAATTTAAAAAACAAGTTCGAAAAAATGGAAAAAGTTAGAAACATTTAAAAAAAAATCGATATTTTAAATCGAAATTTTAAAAAAATACGAAATTCTTTTTCTCAAAAAAAAAATCGACCTTTTTGAAAATTTGAAAAAAGTTCAAAAAATTAAAAAAAGTTCGAAAATTAAAAAAAAATCGATATTTTTTATGAAAATTTGAAAAAAAAGTTTGATAATTTGAAAAAAGTTGAAAATTTTGAAAATAGTTCGAAAATTTGAAAAAAAGTTCGAAAATTTAAAAAAGAAAGTTCGAAAATTTGAAAAAAAGTTTGAAAATTTGAAAAAAAATTCGAAAATTTGATAAAAAGTTCGAGTATTTGAAAAAAAGTTTGGAAATTTGAAAAAAGGTTCGAAAATTTGAAAAAAAAGTTCAAAAACTTGAAAAAAATTCAAAATTTTGAAAAAAAGTTCGAAAATTTTAAAATATAGTTTGAAAATTTGAAAAAAGTTCAAAAATATCAAAATAAAGTTTGAAAATTTCAAAAAAAGTTTGAAAACTTGAAAAAAGTTTGAAATTTTGAAAAAAAATTCATTTTTTTTAAAAGTTCAAAAATTTGACAAAAAAAGTTCGAAAATTTGAAAAAAAATTGTTTTTTTTAATTTGAAATAAAATTCGAACTTTTTTTTCTTCAAAATATGTGTTACGGCATCTCTTAGTATGACAAGAGCATCAGGTTAAGTTCTGACATCTGTTTGTTTTGTTTTGTTTTGTTTTGTGCATCCATTTGTATGAACATTAGGGCATCATTCTGTATGTTTCATCCAAAATATGTGTTAAGACATCTCTTAGTATGATAAGAGCATCATGTTAAGATAGGGCATCTGTTTATTTTGCTTAGTGCATTTATTTGTATGAACATTAGGGCATCATTATATACGTTTAGGGCATGTATTTGTATGTTTAGGGGGTAACATGTAATCAGAGTCAGTTATCGATTATTGTTATGATATGGGCATCTGTTAGTGTGATTAGGGCATCAAACGAATTGTTACAACGTTTGTTTTGTATAATTAGTGCATCCAAAATATTTGTTACGACATCTCTTAGTATGATAAGAGCATCTTGGTAAGTTAGGGCATTTGTTCGTTTTGTTTAGTGCATCGCCATTTGTGAATGAACAAATAGTGCATTCATTGTGTATGTTTGTTGGGCATCATATTTATATAGTTTTAGGGTAATGTGTAATCATAATCAGTTATTGCTTACTGTTATGATAAGGGCATTTGTTAGTTTAATTAGAGCATCACATGAATTGTCACAACGTTTGTATGTATAATTAGTGTATCCAAAATAATTGTTACGACATCTCTTAGTATGATAAGAGCATCAAGTTAAGTTATGGCATCTGTTTGTTTTGTTTAGTGCATCCAGTTCGTATATGAGATTAGGGCTATTCATTTGTATGTTGCATCCAAAATATGTGTTAAGGCATCTCTTTGTATGATAAGAGCATCATGTTAAGGTAGGGCATCTGTTTGTTTTATTTAGTGCATCAATTTGTATGAATATTAGGGCATCATTGTGTACGTTTAGGGCATGCATTTGTTTGTTTAGGGGTAACGTGTAATCAAAATCAATTATCGATTATTGTTATGATAAGGGCATCTGTTAGTGTGATTAAGGCATCAAACGAATTTTTACAACGTTTGTTTGTATAGTTAGTGCATCCAAAATATTTTTTACGACATCTCAAAGTATGATAAGAGCATCATGTTAAGTTAGGACATCTGTTTGTTTTGTTTAGTGCATTCATTTGTATAAACATTAGGGCATCATTGTGTACGTTTAGGGCATCTATTTGTTTGTTTAGGGTAACGTGTAATCACAATCAGTTATCAATTATTGTTATGATAAGTGCGTCTATTAGTATGATTAGGGCAGCACACGAATTGTTACAATGTTTGTATATATAATTAGTGCATCCAAAATATGTGTTACGACATCTCTTAGTATGATAAGAGCATCATGTTAAGTTATGACATCTGTTTGTTTTGTTTAGTGCATCCATTTGTATGAACATTAGGGCATCATTGTGTATGTTGCATCTAAAATATGTGTTACGACATCTCTTAGTATGATAAGAGCATCATGTTAAGTTAGGGCATCTGTTTGTTTTATTTAGTACATCCATTTGTATGAACATTAGGGCATCATTGTGTATGTTTAGGGCATGTATTTGTATGTTTAGGGGTAACGTGTAATCAGAATCAGTTATCGATTATTATTATGATAAGGGCATCTGTTAGTGTGATTAGGGCATCAAACGAATTTTTACAACGTTTGTTTGTATAATTTGTGCATCCAAAATATATTTTACGGCATCTCTAAGTATGATAAGAGCATCATGTTAAGTTAGGGCATCTGTTTGTTTTGTTTAGTGCATCCATTTGTATGAACATTAGGGCATCATTGTGTACGTTTAGGGCATCTATTTGTTTGTTTAGGGTAACGTGTAATCATAATCAGTTATCAATTATTGTTATGATAAGTGCGTCTGTTAATATGATTATGCTATCACACGAATTGTTACAATGTTTGTTTGTATAATTAGTGCATCCAAAATATGTGTTACGACATCTTTTAGTATGATAAGAGCATCATGTTAAGTTAGGGCATCAGTTTGTGTTGTTTAGTGTATCCATTTGTATGAACATTAGGGCATCATTGTGTATGTTGCATCCAAAATATTTGTTACGACATCTCTTAGTATGATAAGAGCATCATATTAAGATAAGGCATCTGTTTGTTTTGTTTAGTGCATCCATTTGTATGAACATTAAGGCATTATTGTGTATGTTTCGGCCTCCATTTATATTTTTTTTTTTGGTTTTTAGGGTACAGAGTGTAATCATTAATCAGTATCGATTATTGTTTATGATAAGTATAAACACCTCGTTTTTTACGGACAATGTATACGACGATATTTAAGTACCAGTTTTATTTTAGAATTGTACGGTTGTTTTTAATGGAAATCGTTACCGCTAAATGCGTTATGAGCTTAAAATTGATCAGTTAACGTAATCGGCATCAGCAATTTTGTTGTTTACGTCAAACATGTGTTAAGGAAATTATTTTGGAGAATAATATTAACGTCTTCACAAGTTATTTTATCGGATACGTGAAACGTGCTTTACGCGTTTCGTCAATTAAATGGACAATTAGGTTTTCCCGGAGACCCTAGAAAAATTAGGTACGCTTCAACAAAATACCTCGTTTATATACAATATCTAAAAGTTTATAAAATTTTGGCATGTATGTATATTATTTATACACATCTCAATATTGATTATAAAAGATAACATTACTTTAACAAAATACGTATGACTTTACAAAGTAAACTTTTATATTAAAAAACTACACCTTTACTTTTTTATACAAAAGTTTTACTTACATCATTTCGTTTTATAAATACCAAGTAACATTACAAATTAATATGATAAAAGTTTGACTAGTGAAACACCACCCTTGATTTCATGGGATGATTCCCATTAGGAGGAACACATAAACATAACCTTTAAACCCTTGTTTCCCTCCTTTCTTGTCCCCTTGAAAACCCACGGTCAAACCCCCTCCCCCTTTGATTTTTCTAGTCAAACTTTGCAAGTAAAATATCTGTGGTCTTTCACAGACTTCCTATAATATAATGCCTTTCATATGTGAAAAATAACTACACTCAGCGCGCATACTTACAAAATTCATTTTCTTCTCTCTTTTCCTTAGCCAAAACCCACGGCTCATTAGCCTCCTAAACAAATCATACAAAACTTTTCTACAATCCATCAAGCCTTTACACATCAAATCCTAAGACACTCTAAGTGTTTACAAGCATTGGTTCTTCATTTGCAAGGATTTAAGGAAGAAAAGGGAAGATTAGGGTTTCAAACCTAATCTAGGGTTTATAAGCTTGTAAGCTTTGGTTTTAAGTCTAAACACGGGTTTAGCATTCATTTCACATCTCATACATCATCCCTAAGGTCTTCCTAATTCCTTCATACTTTTATTTATTATGATTTTATGTGTGATATGTTAATTATGGCTATATATCACACACTAGGATTTTTAATATGTTAAGAATGTGTTTTCACTTTTGTTTATGAATTTATGCACTTATTCTTATGTCATATGGTGTATATATATCATGGAAATATGATGTAAAAGTATGTTAACATATGGTATTAAGTATGTAAACATGTTTAGGTCTAATTAGGGTTTAAAGTTTACTTAAA
This sequence comes from Tanacetum coccineum, assembly GCA_026074375.1. NCBI lineage: Eukaryota > Viridiplantae > Streptophyta > Magnoliopsida > Asterales > Asteraceae > Tanacetum > Tanacetum coccineum. The sequence goes on from BQNB010083331.1 coordinate 24,632, forward strand.
AGTGGTTGTGATTAAAAAAAGTATACATAAAATGTATAAAAGGGTGTTTTGTTTCGAACTTCATACAGTAGGTAGAACATCATATAAAAATAATACGCCTCATGACGATTCCAAAATGATAAGAAACTCGAAAAACCGATTTATAACGAAAAAGATACGTTAATTACGATTTACGACGATAAATTACTTTTAGAAAAACTATTTTTATAAAGCACTATTCATTACAAGAAAACTATATTTTTTAAAAATTCAAATATGATATAACTTTTTAATACGAGATCGTACTCGAAGATTGCTAAAACGGAACTATAACGAGTAACTCGACATTTTCTCGATAATTAAAGTTTTAAAAGTAATATTTTATAAGACTATGTAACCGTAAAAGGTACTATTCATCAGCGGACCCAACTTTATAAAATATAATACATCTTTTAATAACAAAGACGTACTCGAAGGAATCACTAAAATCGGATTAAAACGGATAAGTTATTACGATTACGAATTTACGCTAATTAAAACCTAAAAACGACAAACTAGCTGTTGTGAACAGTAAATGATTACTTTTCACGCGATTTAAAAACTTGAAAATGTAATATATTGATCACTCGTCTTACTACGAAGACGTGGACGTAAGAAACGCGAGCAACGGACTTAAAACGACCAAATTAGGTCATTTTTACAAAAAAGTTATTTATAAACGTTTTCACTTTATAAATAATATTTTACTAAAACGATTAGTCGGTGATTATGCTATATAGAATATTGAGTGGTTATCAAAGTGCTATAATACTAGGGAGTTTCATAATGAGGCCTCTTCGGATGGCGTATCGACGAGTTGTTGGATTTACGATTTAAAGTGTCCTAATTCCTCGTACGTCATGTCATGACCTCTTTAATTATGATAGCCCGAACGATAGTACGATGTAACAACTATAAGATTATATTCAATATTATTAATTAAAGTACTCGGTACTTATACCGACCTTAATTTAAATAGGTTGCATCTAAACGTTTTGCGTGACGTTTTATCTGTGTTATTTGGACTATCAGTACTCAAGGTGAGTTCATAGCCCCACTTTTTACAGTTTTACTGATTTACTATTATTTGGGGTGAAAACATGCTTTGTTTTATAAATTGGACGCAAGTGTTTTAAATATATTGATTATGTGTTTGCCTAAGTAGCGATAACCCTCCTGAGCCCATTATCATGAACTGTCAATTGCATAGATGTAGTTGTTAATTGCATTATGTGGAGCACGAAATGTTTTTAAAATATGATCTATTGGGATTAACCTCCCCTGGTGGGTGATTAGCTATCACCGGGAACGAACGTTGACCATGTCGGACTTAGATGTTGCGGGTTACAACATCTGTACGGGCAAAATAACTGCTAAAATAGCAAATATAGGTTGAGCTTCAGTGTCATGAGCTTAGTGCAACAGTAATCTGGTTTTGTGATTGTTGGCATATGTTGTAACATCACGGGAAAGTCTTGCGGTCCTGCATAATTTAAATACATAAACCTATGAATTCACCAACAATTTTGTTGACATTTTAAGCAATGTTTTCAGGAGGTCAATAGGCACGAGGTGCCAAGGATGCATTGGATTACATTTTGGATTGCACACTTAAAGATTTATGTGCATCATATTTTGGGAAATGTATGTTTGTCTTTTGTAATATTAAAAACAAGGACAAAGTAAGCTTTATGCTTTTGTATTATGTTTATAATGAAATCCAATGTATCAATTTAAACGACTTTTTATGTCGTTCTTATATATATCTTGTGCTGTTGATCTTGAAGTAACACGCCCCGGATCCTTATTCCGCTGCGACCCATTTTGGGGGTGTTACAATAAGGGCATCTGTTAGTATGATTAGGGCATCACACAAATTGTTACAATGTGTATTTGTATAATTAGTGCATCTAAAATATGTGTTACGGCATCTCTTAGTATGATAAGAGCATCATGTTAAGTTATGGCATCTGTTTGTTTTGTTTAGTGCATCCATTTGTATGAACATTAGAGCATCATTGTGTATATTGCATCCAAAAATATGTGTTACGACATCTCTTAGTTTGATAAGAGCATCATGTTAAGATAGGGTATCTGTTTGTTTTGTTTAGTGCATCCAATTGTATGAACATTAGGGAATCATTGTGTATGTTTAGGACATTTATTTGTTTGTTTAGGGTAACGTGTAATAATAATCAGTTATCGATTATTGTTATGATATGAGCATCTGTTAGTATGATTGGGGTATCACACGAATTGTCACAATGTTTGTTTGTATAATTAGTTGATCCAAAATATGTGTTACAACATCTGTTAATATACAAATTATACCATTTGTTTGTTTTCAAACGGATGCTCTAAAGTACCTCAAACAGATGCACTAAAATCCATACTTATCGAAAAAAAGTTGAAAAAAAAGTTTATGAAAAGAAATTTACGGAAAAAAAATCGTAATTCTTTTAAAAAAATATATCGGATTTTTTTTTGGAATTTTGATTTAAAATTTTAGGGTTTTTTTAAAATTTTTTCGAAATATTATCAAATTTTCGAATTTTTTTTCAAATTATTTCACTTTTTCTCAAATTAAAAAAAAACATCGACTTGTTTTTCGGATTTTCGAACTTTTTTTCAAAATTGTCGATTTGAAAAATATCGATTTTTTTTCAAATTTTCGATTTTTTTTTTTCATATTTTCAAAAAAAATTCTTGTTTACATCGTATTTTTAGATGGTGAAATTTTTTATCTCCTTTACATCCTGATTAACAAAATCCATATATATATATTAGAGCTAAGTTTAGTTGTAGAAAGTTTGTTTTAACTATTGTTTTAATTTAGATTTTGATATTTCTAGAGCTAGGGAATAAATTTTTATCTCTACAAAAGTACTAAAAATTTTGAAACTTGTTTACATCGTATTTTTAGATGGTGAAAAATACAATAGAAATTTAAAAACTTACAAAGAAAAATATAAAAAAGTTTTCTCGTTTTTTTTAAAGCCTTTTAGGGAAATATGACTCAATTTTCACTAACTAAATGCACTATTAGCTTGCTCTCCATGTTGAAATGGGTATGGCACTTTAGAAATAATAATAGCTCCTCCTTCCCGTCTATTTGGATGGACATTATCCGTGATTTATCTCATCTTAAGAATCATGATATCGATTTGTTTGGGCTTATCAAGAAAAAGGTAGGCAATGGAGCACGTACTATATTTTGGGCGGAAGCTTGGAAGGGAGATATTACTTTCAAATTCCTTTACCTTAGAGCGTATGAGCTAGAAACTTGCAAGAAGATTAGTGTCGGGTCTAAGTTGGCTCATGATAATGTAAGCTTCACTTTGCGTCGTAACCCGAGAGGTGGAGCTAGTTGATGGCCAACATGGATGGTTTCCAGCATCCTAACATGCAAGACAGATGGGTTTGGTCTTTGGAGGGCTCGAGAGACTTTTCTGTTTCTTCGGTTAGGGGATTCATTGATGACCACATGCTTCCAGAAGTCTCTTCTAAATTCCGATGGAGAAACGTTGTTCCGATTAAAATTAATGTTCATGCTTGGAAAGTAAGGTTAGATTATTTACCCACACGACTTAATTTGTCTCGAATGGGTTTAGATATTCAGTCCATCTTATGCCCGAATTGTGGTAAGTTTCTTGAACCTTCAAGTCACATATTCTTTGCTTGTCCTATGGTGAGAGACATTTATCGTAAGATTGCTTCTTGGTGGGATTACAACGTCTTGGATGTTACTTCGTATGAGGAATGGGATGTTTGGTTGTCGAGTTTACAACTTTCTTCTAAACGTAAACAGGTGCTGAAAGGTGTCTTCTATATTGCTTGGTGGATTATTTGGAATTTTCAGAATAAATCGCTTTTCAGCTCTAGAAACCCTTCCAAAGCGATTCTTTTTGATGATATAGTGGCTCGTTCATTTCAATGGTGTAGACATAAAGGTAGATTCAATTTCAGTTGGGTAGATTGGTTAAGAAACTCCCTCTCTTGTAAACATGTAATCTTTGATTGTCTAGCTTCTTACTAATTTTTTTAAGAGTAAACTGCAAAAATCATCCATGTGGTTTGTAGTTTGTGGCACTAATCATCCCTAGCCGATACTATTGGCACTAATCATCCTTGAGTGGTGAAACGTTGGGCAAAAATCATCTCTAGAGGGATGATTTTTGCAAAAAAAAATTGTTAATTTTTTTGCAAAAATCATCCCCAATAAGGATGATTTTTGCTAGACATTTGCCACTCATGAATGATTAGTGCCAATAGTATTGGCTAGGGATGATTAGTGTCACAAACTATAAACCATAAGGATGATTTTTGCAGTTTACTCTTATATATATATTGAAATTTATGAACTTACCTCTTTCTTTTGAGAGTTTGAAAGTCTTCTCCGTTTTGAATCGCAAAAAT
>BQNB010083332.1:6249-29064 GCA_026074375.1 Tanacetum coccineum
TTTTTGACAGTTAAATTGGTTATAACTTTGGGGAGTTTGCACATTTGGCTCTTGTGTTCTCTTTTCTATTTTCTCAATTATAAAATGGTTTGGGAATTTGCAAGTTTGGTCCTTGTGGACTTTTATTGACCATGATTGACTTTTCTTTGACTGGATTTGACTGAGGCTTGACTTTTCTGGCTTCGGCTTTGATTCTTTGGCTTCTTTTTGTACTCTTCTGATTCTCGTGTCCGTGCTTGCCCGTTTTTGACTGTTTTCTTGTGATTTTTGACTTATCCGTACCTACACACACAAAACACAAATACAAGCATATTTTTGCCATTTTTGGTCTGTTTTGGGTTTAATTGGGTTATTTTAGGCATAAATGGATATGTGTATTTTACACTTATCACTGATCAAAGGAGATTTCTTGCACAACAAAGAGAAGCTAAAATCAGAAGTAGACCACCTATACGAACTCAGCTAAGAAACCAAATGATGACATATTTGAAGCATGTTGGAGGAAAGAAGCATTCTGATATGAAGACTAAAATTTTTGAAGAAATACAAGTTTTGTATGAAAAGGTAAAAAGGTCTGATCAAAACTTTATTGCTATTGGTTATGCTATGGATGAGAGGCTAATAAAAGATGTGAACACGAAAGCTACTGGTACAAAGAAGGATGACAGTATTAAAAAGGAAAGTAAAGAAAAAGAAAGTACCAGAAAGAGAAAACTTGGCACTAGGAAAAAGATGAAGTCAAGGAAAAGAAAATACAGACAAGATACTTCTCAGGATGATCGACTAATAGTGAGAAAGAGAATGATAAGCTGAGATTATGTTTAACAATAGCTACAGATGAGGACAAGGAGGTAGATTATGAAATACTTGACAAGAAGTATCCTATCATAGAATAGAAAACTGAGTATCTTGGAACTAAACCACAGTTTGATAAAACTAAAAGATTAGAAGAGATTAATCTAAATGTGGTAATTAGAGGCAATGGACAGAGGAGATACTTTAGTACCCTGATGAGAGTGCTTTCAATATTTGATAGAGAAGATATAAATGCTGTATATAAACTTGTGATGGACAAATATCAAGATGAGATACCTGAAGGTTTTGACAAAGTATTTTGGGGAGATTTGATGATTATGTTTAATCCAAGTGATGAAGATGAGTTTTGGAACTCACAGCAGGATTAGAATGTAGTAAGTTGTAAGCTACATGGTTCTTTAGGGGTACACACTTTAATGATTGAGGCAGGATTAGTCATTCATATGCTTGTTGAGAAAAAGTATCATTTGAGAAAGAAAGTAATGTTGCAAATGCTAGAATTAAAGTTGGAATATGAAGAAGACAGTACTATGGAATTGGAGTTGATTAGATTTGTCAAGAAGTTAATTGCAGAGTTGGAACCTAAAAACTTTGATGGAGATGAGGAGGATCTTTGAGTGTTGGTTGCAAAACCACACAACAAATGGTCATCAATTCACCATGTTTAACAGGCATAAGAACTAACTAGTCCATGAGCAAACGACTTGTGGTAAAGACATCTCAAATCTGTTTATGGTTGACAATTTACCAAAAATTGTATGGTTCTCAACTTACCTTGCTTTACAGTAAAGAGTTGGCTAGTTTAGGATAAACAGTTCCTGGTAAAGACAAATCAAATCTGTTGATAGCTGATAGTTTGCTAAAAACTATATGGTTATCAATGCACCATGTTATGGCAATGAAGCATTGACTAGTCCAAAAGCAAATGGTTTTTGGTAAAGACAAATCAAATCCGTTGATAGTTGATAGTTTACTCAAAACTATAAGGTTCTTAATTCACCTTGTTGTTTACAATAAAGAATTGGCTATCCCAGAGCAAACGGCTACTGTTAAAGGAACATCAAATCCGTTAATGGCTGGTAGTTTGCCAAAAACTACAAAGCCAACTTAGTTGGATGTTGTTGTGTTGCTGAGAAGACATGTTGCTGATAAAGAGGGATAGCTGAAGATGTCAAAATTATCAAAGATCAGATCAAGATTTGACAGAGTGTTTGGATACATACTCCAAGAGTTCAAGAAGAGTAAACTAAAGAAACATGAAGTTAAACAAGTTAAACAATCATGTTTTGGAGAGGGTTGTTAGGAATTATGTTTTCCTAACTTAGTACCGCTAGTTATAATAGTTAGTACCGATAGTTATAGTTTGTACTGTTAGTATTAGTTAGTATTAGTTTGTACCGTTAGTACAAAATAGTTAGTACCGTTTAAGAGATATGCTTGAGATATTATAGGAAAAGATATGCATTATCTTTTACGCGTTTTGTAAGTCTGTTAGGGTTTATCCTTGGTGTATAAAAGGAACCCTACGGCATTAGAAAAGATATATCTCTCACCAAAAAGCAATCTTATAGTTAGTAATCTGTAATCATTTTGGCAGATCAATATAAAAGTTTAGTTATTAATATTCATTGTTCTTCTTAGCATTATAAGTTAGTTTCCGCATAACTTATAGTGTTCATAGTCATTGTTTCTCCTGTAGTTAGTGTGGAACTATCCATATTAGCCACAACCCTTAACAGGCTAGAAAGATCTATATTGAAGTGGGATCTATACCTGCACTTAAGTTAAGAGTACATGCACTGACATTAAGAGTTTGTTGGCATTCATATGGGTTCGTGATATCTTCATTTGAACCAGTTGGAAGTTTGTCAACCTTGGTTGTGCTAGAGGTAAATATCTTTCCAGTTAGAACCCACCTAAGACCAATAGTGTTAAAAATTCTACCCATGGGTTTCCACCTAAGACAAGATCGAGGAGTGTTTGTTTTATCATGCCTAGCGAAAGACTTATTGGGAGAAAGCCTATATCCTTTAGAGATCCATCTTTCAGGTTTGTTAACATTACTTATCTTTTCTACGGGTTTGATACTGTTTTGAGTCTTAGGGGATTGAACCTTAGCACGAGAATTCACCTCTTTTAGGAATTTTGTTATACAATCATCATGATTTGTATTAAAGACACATTTTTGACAAGTCGAGCAAACAAAGTGTTGGAGTCCAAAAAGGAACTAGAATTCCTAGAATGATCTACTAGTGGTACACTATTTGTTGTTACACCACTACTCTTAGATACAGGCAAATTCCTAGATGTTTGATTGTTGTTCCTAGGTTTTTGTTTGCTACCATTAGTAGTGTTTTGTAGACTATTAGTATGCATCACACTAGGTTTTGAATTCTTATTTATTTCTTGTGTCTTTTTTTCTCGCTTCCTTTAGATAGTGATTATGAGTCATATCATTTGAACCATATGATTCTTCTTGACTATTCCTAGATGAGCCAGGTGCAATCACGTGATGAGGTTTTGCAAGCACATATTCTCAAACTTTAGGCAAATAATGAGGAGTGACTGGTTTTGACAAAACGTTATTCACATCAACTTGGGAGGCAAATCGTGGTTCTGAAAAGTTAGGTCATTCAGATTTAAACGCATTCGATTGTCTAACAACTGATTGGTTTCTGGGTGGTTGTAAAACCGGTTTCCCTATGATTGATGGTTTTGCAAACTTAGTATCCACACTATTTCCTTTTAACTTTCTTAATTTATTTTTCAATGCTACATTCGCAAAAACCTTTTCCTGAATCTGAGCTTTTAAATTAGCATTTTCAACAGTCTTACTATTTATTTGAGTAATCAGTGAGTCATTATAGTCTTTTGTCCGAACTCGTGTCTTTTTGATAGAATCGTAAAGATCTTTGTAAGTTTGTTTCAAATGCTCATTTTCCTCATGCAACTTCTCGTTCTCTTCAAGTAATTTAGCCACACTATGTTCCAATTCGATGTTGATTTTTTCAAGTACCTCAATTTCCTTTTTAATCTTGGCTTTATTACTTGTTTCATTCAAAATTTGACTATGTTGCCCGAATTTTAAAGCTTGATTTTAATATTTAAGTTCCAGATTAACACAATGTGCTTCCATTCTTGAAAAATCTTTTTAAAATTGAGCAACGGTCTTTTTTAAAGAAATATTTCTAGACTCGAGAGATTGGTTTACAAATTTAGTTGTCATGTTATCAGGTGATGGATTAAGCAAAGGACTTGTAACTTGACATTTTTCAGCATTCTCGTCAATCTCTCCTCCCCTATTACACATATTTGTTGAATCAGGAGTGGTATTGCTATCAACGTTTTCCAATAGATATGTGTAATAAATGGGTTCAGATTGCTCAGAATGTTATTGTTCATTAGCAAGTATATTATGTTGAGCAGTCAATTGTACCTTAGCAAATGGCCCTTGGTCATTTACTCGTCTAATATTTGTATCCACAGCATGTGTGGTATCATTCCCTGATCTGATGCTTGTATCCTGCTCTCCTGATTATGTCCTACTGCTTTCTGTAACAACTAAACTAGCATCTAATGCTTTACTCAAATCAACCTTTCCCTCTTTTGTCTGCATCTGTCTTTTATTCACCCTGCTGTCATACTCTTGTTTATGCTGTGCTCTTTCATTAATTGACTTCTTAACATATTCCTTGTGTTGGATTAGTGTATCATGGAATTTTTGAACCTCGGTTCAAGTGTATGCTAGAAAGTACTTGCGTATCATTAGACCATCATCATCATCGAAAGAGAATTGTGAATTGATGAACGTCTGAAACTGTGTCTTGAGTACTCTTAAAGCATCCATGGATCCAATTTCTTGAAATTCTTCTTTGTCAAGTTGCTTTTCTAGTTCATCTAAGTTTAGTAACATTGTGCTTGTGAAAGTCTGAACATCTTGATCAAAGAGTGTCGCAAATGCCCGTTCAAATCCTCCCCCGGTTTGAGTTCTTTTTAAGTCGTTGTTTGACAGAACCTTGAGATGTGAATGAAGTAGTTGAAAAGATACCATGCAACTTTCTTTTGCTTTGTCTTGCATTTGTTGCATTTGTTGTAGCTCTCTCTCTCTCTTGTGAATTAGAATCTAAAGATTCCATTGAAATTCGATGTGTGAAACAAAATTAAGGATCTTAAGTAGATTAAGTGATTTTGTTATGGTTTGTTAAATTTGATTCGTTTTGGCACACGTGTGCTTGATTAAATCGACTTGTAGCTTAAATAGGACTAACGATGAATTTTAAGTCCCTAACGAGAACTAATGGTGAAAAACTATTACAAATTAAAGTCTAGACTAAAATTTTGAAAAGTAAAAAAGCTAAAAATGAAAAATGTTAAAAAATACAAGGTTAAAAATAAAATGATTTAAAGACTAAGGTCTAATATTGAAATGGTTTTATAACTTAGGGCTAATAGTAAACTAGTTTCATTAACTAAGGACTAAAGATGATATTATTTGAAAACTAAGGGGAAAATGAAATTTTTTAAAATTTAAACTATATTAAAATAATAACTAGAAAAACATGCACGTATTATCACTTCTTCTTCTTTGTTAAGACGAGACGTAGGGTTAAGATGTCGGTTTTAGTTTCGGGATGTTTCAACCAAAAAACGAGCACGCCACGATGATCGTCTCACAATCGCAATTCTATTAGTATATGTTATAAGACCCGCGAACGACAAAACTCGAAACCAAAAAACCAAAACTTAAACGTTTACCCTTTAAATGGTTTAAGTTTGTGTCATATATCGCATGCTTTAAACTTCTGACTTGTTTCGCACGGTTTAAGTTGTCTTATTTCGCAATGAAATCAAAAATTGGGTAGAGTTTTGGTTCGTAAACTGACATAAATAGCTAAAATAAGTATCTCCAGTATTGACATAAACCGCAGAAAGAGTAGAAAGCATAAACCGCAGAAATAACAGTTTACTTAAACCGCAGTATTAAAAAAAAATTCCTATTCCGCGGTGTTCATCATTAAGCCCAGAAATAAGTTTCTAAATAATAAGCAGACAACCACGAAACTAAGCCACAAAATACACGACAAATAAGCTATGAAAATGTTTTGCCTATACTAATCTTTTTCAAAACCTTGTACCTTTGCTCTGTTTTTTGTAAACCGTGGTGAAATAAGCCAACGAAAAGCACATATAAGCAGTTTTGAGAATCCCAGAGAGTGACAAAAGAAAATGGCAATAAGCTTCTATAAGGATGATTAAAGCGTTTAAGGCTTTTTATGTGAAGAAAAAGCAAAGACCTCAAACGAACTAGAAATAAGCCGTGACTTATAAGGTATAAAATAAGCTTGAATAAGCAGAGAGACACACTAATAAGCCATGAGTAAAACACAGAAATAAGCTACTAACAGTTTAGTAAGGAAAGTGTAAAACTTTTCATCAAGATAAGCCAAATCCAAACACCCTCTTAAAAGCTAAGCTGATACAGATAAGCTCAAATAAGCTGAACAAGAAGCTGGTTTTAACCCTTAATAAGCTACCCTTTATTATTCTAAATATGCTAGAAGTGTTTTTATAAAAGAAAAATACGCTTTTGTTGCCAAAAAAACCGAATCCAAACACTCCTCTTAAAAACTAAGCTGATAAAAGTAAGCTAGAATAAGCTGACAAAAAGCAGTTTGTAAACCAAAATAAGCTACTAAGATAATCCTAAATATGCTAGAAGAGTCTTTATCAAAGAAAGGTTAGAGCTTATTAAATAATAAGCCAAATCCAAACACGCCTAAAACTCATACGCTATATAAAGGAAAAAACATGAAAGGAAACTGTTTTCAAAACTCGTACGCCTAAAAAAAACTAAGAAGTTATAAACTAAGCACATGTCATAAGCTCAAAACTAGGCAAAAACACAATAAGTAAAAAGCTACGTTTTTAAAACAACGGCAGAAACGAGGCACGTTTTGTTTTAACCAAAGATAATGAGTAAGCCCAAAAGTAATTATTAAGAATTTGAGCCCAAAAAGATATAAGCCAAATACTAAAAAGTAATTCAAATAAGCCCTTAATAAGCCGGACTAATAAGCTGAAATAAGCACAACAACAAAACACTCAATCCATCCCATGGCTCTTGATACCAATTGTATGTTCCTAGTTTATTTCAAACACACACCAATACTTGTTATAATCTTAGAGAGAGAGGTTTTGAGAGAGAAGTGGAAGGAAGAACAAAAACACACTCTAACTATGTGTAAAATGAATTCAACCAACACCCTCTCCATGTGTGGAGAAGGCTTTTATACAAATGATAAACCTGGCTTTCCATGGGCTTTCTATATTTTGGCCCGATTAGATTACTTCTTAATACAACTTGGACTACGAGCTAGAAACGTGAAATACGTGGAGTGACCGATCCTTTTCTGGATTCCTAACAGAGTTGATTCAAATTTTGTTGTATCTTTACTCTGAAAGTCTGACACTCTTCTAGGAAGAATATTCAAAATGCAGTTTGATATAGTCCGATGATGCTACCCACTGTAAACATGTTATTATGAAGAAATTCAAGGCGTGTCTTGAGTTTTGTAAACCTTGCCAAACATGTTTGATGTAGTTCCCTTTCTTTTAGTTGCATCTGTTGCAATTCCATCGCTTCTGAATTTGAACTTGATGATTCCATTGAATTCTGATGTGTGAACTTGATTTGTGGATCTTTTCGATGATTATGAAGTGTTGAGTGGTACGAACAGTTAACACGCGATTTTTCCAACCAAAAATTAATTTCACTAAAATTTGAAATTCTCTCTAGAATCCAATTCTAAGTGTAATTTTTTTTTTGAAATTATAAAATTTTGACTTCAATTTTAACTGTAAAAATTTGAATTTCGACCCAAAAATTTGAATTTTAGCCCAAAATTTTCACTATTATACCAAAATTTGAATATGACGTAAAAATATGCTGTAAAGTTTACTAGAATTTTTTTTTACCTAAGATTAAATCGCGTGTAATGTTTCGCACAAATTATCCTGTGTAATATTTCGCACCCTTATGTTCTATGTAATGTTTCGCACGAATATGACCTGTAATGTTTTGCACGTGTGTTCCTTTTGTAATGTTTCGCACAACTGTGTAAAAATGGACAGAGTTTTGTTTCGCACAACTGACTTATTTCGCACACTTGTTACATAACCTGTTTCGCACAAATAGTACATAACATATTTTGCACACCTGTTACACTAACATATTTCGCACCATTCATCCAAAACACATTTCGTACAAAATGTTACAACGAAACAAAACTTAAAAATCACCTAAAAACCACACTTTTTGACGTTTTTCTTTGATTCTTTTTGCAAAACTAATTATTACTAGGCAATAACTATCATAAAAATATAAACTTTAACATTTTTAACAACAAAAATTTAAGATCAAAATTTTCTAAATATGCTTAAAAACGTAAAAAAATGAGATTTTTGTAAGATAGATTTCACACAAACACACTAGTTATGGTTTTGGCATAGAAAGATAGTAGTTTTTTGACAAAATAAGCACATAAGCAAGAATAATCCGAATCTATTTAAGCATAAAAAGCCACGAAATAGGCAAACCAAAAACCACACACGAACACTAACTAACTAACTAGCCTATTACATTACATTACATAGTCTAACTAACTAGCCTATTGGACTAACTATTACACGCATGATATTGTCTAACTATTACAAGGCTCGTGAGATCGATAATGATCGTCACTTCACTAAAACTGAATTCCTAACAATCTCACCCTAAGGGACAATCGTTGAGATCTCATGAATGATCAACACTTTCTGAATTCCTAACAATTAGAGATCCCAATCGGGTCCTGAAATTGGATGTGCTTAGTTGGACATGACAATGGCTTATCCACATGCTTTATAGTGTTTTTAGTGTTGATTTTGAGGTTTGTGAAGGTGGCCAACGATGGTGAGAGTGGTGGATGGTGGTGGTATGAAGATGAAGATAGAGAGAGAAAAATAAAAAAATAAAAATCTAAAAAAATAAATAAATTTGTTACATAAATGGTCCATGTGGTTTACTTGGACATCCACTGATAAAGAAGACGAGGGTATATTAGTCATTTCGTATGATCAAAGGACCGGTCAGTTGTGAGATTCCGTAAAATTCAGGTAATTAATATATTCATATTTTAATTCTATTTTAACCTTAAGTAAATTTTTACTTATACTTTTACCCGAATTGGTAATTTTTGCGTTTCTAGTCAAGCTTGAGCCGTAATTGAGATCTTATTTTGTCTACATGTCTATCGTAGTTTAATATTTTCTTAGTTCACCCTTAAATTTTTTAATCTTTACTTTTGGCATTTTAGTTTTACTTTGCGTTTTCGTCAAACCTTGCTTAAGACTCACTTTTACCTTAAACCTTACAATTTAACAAGTCATATAAATACATAAGTAAAAAAATGAAAACAACCCATTAACCCCCTTCCCCTAAACCTCCCCCCTTAATTACAAAACCACCAACCACATTTTTTTTAAAACCACTAAACTCACACATACACTTTTATAAGGAAAATAGATCTCATTTTATAAAAACTGCTCTTCCACTATCCTTGTGGTTGCTGTCGTGCCGAGACACACCCCCACCATCACCTCATAAAATTTTCCTCCTCATTATACTCATCACAACATCATCCTTGAAGTGTTTGCTAAGTTTGAAGAGATTTCTTAAAGATTTGGAGAAATTTGGTGATTTTTCTTGCAACTATTGATTAGGGTTTGATAGAATCAAGTAGGTAATAGTATTTTAGGTATTTAGAAGCATTGTATTGAATGGTTTTAGGTGTTCAACTGGTCTGAAAATTTAGCCAAGAAAAAAAGGGCTTCTTTGTGTTTTTATCTCTAATTAATCATCCTTTGTAAGCCCTTAATATTTGATTCTTTATTTCTTGATTGTTTTTGGCCATGCATTCTAATCTTAGATTTTGGAAATTTTTGTGTTTTTAGGTTTATGATTAAGTTCAATTATTATGTATGGCATTGTATAAGGTTTTAGAGGAATTAAAATGGTGTTTGGATTGGATTTGTAAAAGTTTTTGGGACTATTTTTAGATCAGTAGCTAAACAGGTTGTTTGCGAAACTTTTTTGGTCATAAGGTACCTGATAAAGTTTATATAAATGTACGTCTAGGTCGTAGGTCCATGTGGTTCTTTGGATAGATCCGTATCTCTTCCGGATGAGTGAGATACGACCGATTTACTAAAACTAGTTGAATCTGGCTTAGTGTTAAGAAAAAGAGCATAACTCTATGTTTTTGTGCAAACTCTTTAAAAATCAATCATGATATCTATAAAGGACACTTAGAGGTATCCCCTCTAATTGGTCTCACTTTAATAGCATCCATAGATTTCAAAATGTGATCGTTTTTGTAGATTAAAAAATTTGTCACACTTTTTTTGAGACAGTTTTGAAATGCTAGATAGATTAGTGTGTAAAGAAATATTTTTGGCTTAGGATGTTCTGGAAAAGTAAATGGTGACCAAGGTATATTCCTTAGATACACATAGCCATTTGGATGGGGTGGTAACTAATTCGGATGGGTGAGAAATCACCACTTTACTAAAACTAGTCAAATTGAGCGACCTGAATTTGAAACCATAATAAGTCAGAAAATTTGTATACTAACACCTAAATTAGTAAAACTATAGCTTCTAGGTTTCGAGTCAACTTAAATTTGGCCTCGTGTTTCGTTCTCATCGGATGCACGATTTAAGAGATATGTTGAAAATGGTAAAGATGTAAATTTCAGAAAATGGCATGCACTTGTATTGAAGGGTAAATTAGTAATTTCACCTAGGTTCTAAAACTTTTTGGTCAGTAGGCCCCACATTTATGGAAAATAGATTCATAAAGCTTTCTGTAAGCAAAAACCTCATATTTTTATCAATTACGAAATTTGAATTATGCGCTTTCAAATTTGAGTAAATTTCAGAATTTTGGTAAATAAAGAAATTGTTAGACGTAAAAACTAATGTGGGTACTTGTAAAAATTATTGGTTAAGAAGTAAACTAAGGACATGCCTTAGAAGTTGTATAAATTCAGATTAGGACTTGCGTTTTGGGTAATTTTGATCTATAAATTTAGGACGCAATGCCATACTTGTTCCGGTTAAAGAAAAACGTTTTATACAAATTCTCTTGTATTTCTTTTTCATTTGCGTGAGTGTTAGTTGTTTATTTTGCTAAGTTGCGCCATTTGTTTTAGGTTGCACTTAGGGTGTTCGATTTACTCCAGCGACTATATTGTTGATTTTGCCATTTTGCATAAGTTGCGTTCATAGTCCCTTTTCTTTTTAATTGCTTTTACAAACTCCACAGGGAGAGATACATGCTATGTTTTACATTTGGACACAAGTATTTAGAAAGATGTATGTTATGTCAGATATTACTGCCTGATATTATTGCCTAGGTGTCGTTATTGCCACTTAGGTCCCCTTTCAATCATGAACTGTTAATTGCTAATGTAGTAAGCATGAGTGTTGTGAATAGATTTATCAGGACTGACAATCCCCTTCCGAAATTATGGTTTCTAGATAACCATGTAGCGCATTTAACATTTAAAATACTTTCTAGGGTGTTTGGCAACATCCTACACTATCGTGGGGCGCAAACCTCGAATATTGGTTTGTTATTACCAATCCATTGATTGAAGTACATGTTAAGGTTTCGATGTCATGAGCTTAGTGCAATAATAATTCTTTTGGACTAATGAATGTGTTTCATTAGTCTGCTATTACTTAAATCTTGTGATCCCCTAAACTGTTTGATTTCAATAACATTACTTGATTTTACTGAATCACTACTTTACTTATATAAAACCTATGAATTCACTCAACAATTTTGTTGACTTTTGAGCATGTTTTATCTCAGGTTTTCAAGTATATTGCTCGGAGGGAAGCCGCATGGATATGAACTTTGGCGACTCAGCATTTTTACACATTTGATAAAACTTCTTCTGAAAATACTGTGTTTTGTAAAGGATTTCTATTATTTACATTCGATGGAAAATGTTATCTAAACTTTATGTCATGTTTGAAAACATTGTGTGTTATTGAAACTGTTGGGACCTGTTTGCAAAATCAGATGTTTTTAAAGTATCGAATGTGAAACATTTTGAAATGTATTTTAAAACGTCTCAATTTGAGGTCGTTTTCTGTGACTTGTACTTCTTGTTCCATGACGTCGCACCCCAATGTTACCTTTCTGCTGTCGTCCGATCTTGAGGGTGTGACAGATTGGTATCAGAGCTTCGGTCATAGAGAACTGGGTCGTTTTCAAAACCTAGACTATGACTATTTTTCAAAATTTAGAGTCTCTCCTTGTTTTATCTGATATCCGTGCGCGCTACTTCCTGGTTCCTCATATTTACTCCCTCGAGCATTACAATTAGTATTATATGGATAATGCTAATATAATACTTGACTTTTTTTGGATCTCTTACACCTATCTTCAAGAGTATCGCTACTTATTTATATGAAAATAATTTATATAAATGTTGATTATTTTTCGATCGCTTACATCTACTTTCTCGTGTGACGCTATATTTTTATATAAATATTGTTTATATAAATACTAAAACTCTCCTCTTAAGACATTGTTAGTTACACAGTGGTCTCATTTGATCTCATCACGTTGTGAGTGATACGTTGATCTTTAAAATTTCCATGATTTTCCATAGTACCATTTTTGGATGATATCGAAACTCGACTTAGTTTGTCGATCCCGCCGATTATCTTACTAATCGACTCCAAGTTTGAACACTCGCCTTGTACTTCTGAAACGCGTACGACAACACATAACCTACTGCATAGAAACATGCCAACTAATTGGAATACGACAATTAACTTGTCTCCTCGTACATGGCGCCTTGGAGCATCTACTTTTGGAACGCGAATCATTAACGTCTTATTCTTTTTCTCTTCTCTCCTTGTGATTTTGGAGAATTATGCCACCAAGAAGGCAATTGCTAAAAGTTCGACATCTAGCAAGCGACTTATAGCTGGACGTATGGCTAACATGCTCTTTTGCCCAGAACGGAATAAGATCCAAGATGCGTAGAACGAATCACGCGTAAAGACCCTTGATATAAACCACGATAATGAAAGCCATGCCTTCTGACTAGAATGTCATTGAAAATGACACAATCAGCATCCCCCACTCCGAAGAGAGAATTTCGACCTTCATAGTTAATGATGTTATATATATTTTTATTTTATTTAAATCATTTCTTGAAAACTCTCAATGTATTGTTCGCTTTGTGGTATGGATATATTTACACTCTATTTTATAATTAATTGTTTGTACAATTAAGTTTCCATATCCCATTCTAACATCCTTGATATACCGTTTTCTTACTATGTGCTTGTTTTAGCCATTTGGTACTAACTCTCTTAAATAATTAATTGTTTGTATAATTAATTCACCCATCCCGTTAGCAATCTTAACATATTATTTCCTTGAAATATGCCTCTTCAACTACTAGTATTACTTCTCTCGTTTGCATCGATTAATTTCACGAATGACTCTCTATAGTCTTGCATAATTCTTTACGTTCATTTCTTTTTGACCATTACCATATTTTGAATTTTCTTGACACACACTTCTATCCTACCATTATTATGATCAATTGATTCTTTGTTTATTTGTTTATTCGTACAAATGATCCTTCATATTCCCTTGATTCGTAAATTACTTATGCCAATCATTCTTTATATTTATTCTTTTGATCATTGTTACATTTGTACATACGTTCTTATACGTGCTCTCTTTAGTCATTGATATATTCATATTTTACATGCTCACGATATATTTTATGTTTCTTCATATACTCTCATTAATTTCTCTCGCGATGCTATGACTATTCTTCTTTTATGATCTACCCATTCTTTCATTGTATTAATTAATGATTGTTCGCTACTTTGTTCATAAAATAATTAATCTCTCGTTTAAGATTCTCTAAGCCTGAAATATCACTAGTACAAATCTGGGATTTGGTCACACATGGGCAAAATGGAACGGCCACACATTCACATATTTATGTGGCTAAAGGTACCAAAATAGACAACATTTACTAATTAGCCACACATGAAATTTTGATCGTGTGACCATTAGAACTGTATTGCCACACATTCGAACATTTATGTGGCTAAAGGTAACTGGTAATTTTTTTCTGATTATTTAGCCACATATGAATTTGGAACGCGTGACAAATACAAGTAAGCTTGAAGCATTAATCACGATATACATATAAATAGTGACAAATATATGTCACACACTTGAACACTGTGACCAAATGGCATATATGGTCACATGAAGTAATTTTTTATGTGTCTAAATCATACAGTCAAGTTTTGCCACACATGATTTAAGGGTGACTACTATCTTTTGCTAATTAATTAGCCACATATGAATTTGAAACACGTGATAAATGAAAAGTAAGGTTGAAGCATTAGTCAAGATATACATATAAATAGTGACAAATATATGTCACACACTTTAAACCTGTGACCAAATGCCATATATGGTCACACTAAACTTTTTATCACTGATAAAAGTTTGCTGCATCTTGCCGGCTCACAACCGATGTTGCAGCCTTCTAAAAGGTCGAGGGTTACAATTGCATAAATGTTATGTTTAATATTAAGTTTGAATTAATAAATAGATCTCTTTTTGTTAAATTTAAATATGCTTTTGAACTTTGACTATTCTATTTTAAGTCTTTAAGCTATGTATATACGGGAAACCTGAGAGTTTTTGAAACCTAAGGTCCGTGAGTCCCGATACTAATCTCTGTGGGGTGTCAAAAGCCTGGTCACTTAGCCGTAAGGTTGGGATGTGCCGAGACGAAAGTCGCTACATGGGATGATCTCGCCTTCAAACTCATTATTCTCGGGTGGAACGTGAAGCATAGTATTTTGCAAAACGTTGATCCATGGTTGAAATTCAAAATACCACATTCACCTAAGATATAATAATTATCGGGAGTGAAAAGTTCACAAATTGCAAATATGAGTAGTGTTAACATCTTAACTGATATTTAGCGGTGATTTCGTTTTAAGCTTGGTTTGGAGCAAGTGAAAAGTCGGGGACGATGAATTTATCCTCTTTGGGGCATTCTCGGATCGAAATGCATCTTGTTCTATGATCCCTAACAGTTATGGAAATAACGAAAGTCGGAATATTCTAGGTAGTTTTTTTTAAATAAAAAAATAAAAAAAATCATAAAATTGGAAAAAAGTTTTGAAAAATTGAATATGGGGTGTTTTAAAGCTTGTGATTTCTTAACTCTCCCCACAAAAGTCTTTGCTACTTTTCAAAGATTTAGTTTGGGGAAGTTTTGAGGTATTTGGTTTTAGAGCATATAATATTGCGTGAGGACACGACAATCACTTAGTTTGGGGAATTTTGATATGTGAGAAATCACATATCTTTATTATACCAAAAATGGCCCTTAAATGATCAAAATGTGCAAAAATATGCTTGTATTTGTGTATTTTGTTGTTTGTGAATGTGTAGGTACGGGTATTGCAAAAATCACAAGAAAACGGTCAAAACCGAGCAAACACGGACACGGGAACGGATAGAGTGCACAAGAGCCGGAAGTTTCTAGCAAAAGGTCATCAAAAGTCAACCCTTGGTCAACAATGGTCAACCCACAAAATACCAAAACCCTCAAAATACCCAAATGAGCCTTAATGTTAAACCAAATTCACAAAAAAGTCCTTAAAACCCTACCACTGTTAGCCTTTTTATTATAAAGACTAACGGTCGTTATCTACCTAACTATAAACCATTTACCCTTAAAACCCTTTACCCGAGCCCATATAATCTTCTGGCCCACTTTTTTTATATCACAAGCCCAAGTCAACCATAACCCGGGTCAAACAATGTTATAATAAAAATTAGGGGGTGGGAAAGGAAGTTACTATTCATCTTTCTCTCCCAATTCACTCCTGCGTAAAATCAAAAGGGTGAAAATCACTTCTGAGCTCATCCAACGTGGCCACAAGAGATTCGAGTACCAAGCAAATGACTCAGCACAAAAGACGTCATCAACAGTTTTGATTGGTCAAGATAACTCAAGGAATGACACGTGGTAATCAAACAAGCACAACCAAAATGGAATTTTATACTAAAACTAGTACAAAAGAAACACAATGCCTCTAACACAAGGATTGCCACGCTGGCAATCCGTGTGCTCACACATCAATCCAACGGATGAAAGATAGGATCCAATGATTGGAAACAAATGAAGGGTGAAGATCAAGGATAAAGGGAGCTTGTAAAGGGACCTAGAAGCTTCTTTCTCTGGCTATAAATACGAGACCATCCTCACTCACAAGATAGCTAGCTTAATTTAGGAGTAGTATAAAATTAGCTTTAAGCTTATTGTAATTTTCTAGCTTATAGTCATTTAGGTCTTTGTAATTTTCCTATTAAAAAGCATTGGTAATCAGTATTTAATTAAATAAAATTTGCCTTCACATTTAATCATTGTTCAAATCCTGTTTTTACTTAGATGTGCAATGATAAGCAATATGGTTTGTATATAAATCTTAATTACAACTTCATAAGCTCGTCCTAGTTCACTACTCAAGCTACTATAAACTCGATTAAAAGCTCTTAAAGTCTGTAAATTAGCTAATACTCTCAAAATTCACTCTCAAAAATACCGAAGCTTATAAAGTGGGAAGGGAAACCGGGACATGGATGGGTTTCCAGGATCACACCACATCTCCTAGGCAAAGCTGGATGCTTGTTGAAATCTTTAAAAAGCAATTAATAATCCTTGTTTAAGCAGAGGCACCTGAAAGTTTTTTTTTACATTTTATAACTTAAATTGATTTAAGCATAGTAACTGCATATATTTTTCTTATTGTGTGCTTATTTGCTTTAAACTGCTTAACAATGTTGTTGAATGCTTATTTAGTATGAATTGTTAGTTTAATTCTTAATTTGTTTGATTTTAGTATAAAAGTGTCATAAAAACCAAAAATATTAGCATAGTATAATAGCTTATTGTTTTGGCTTTTTGATTGCTTATATCTGCTTGTTAGATCTGTTTATAGCTTATCACCATCTGGTATTTGCAACTTGTGATCCTTAAAATACAAATTCAAAAGCTTAAAAATGAGTTTGTGTATCTTAAAGGAGTGTTTGGCTTATGGTAGTACTAACTTAAGTTAGTAATGTCCATAGCCTTTTAGACTTTTAAATCAACTTTAAACTCCATTATTGAGTTTATGAATCCAAGTTTTAAGGTCTGTGTTAGTTTTAATCAGTGTGAATCAAAGTTAGTTAGTAGCTTTAGAAAACCTGTAGCTAAATTCCTGTCTATTCAGCATTAAAAGCACAAATCAGTTCTAAGTTATGTTTTTGCTTTTAATGCTCTTATTTAACTTGATATAAAGTGGTAGAACCTAGTCTTTTGATGCATGCATCGTGTTAGTTTTATGAATCGGTTAACTAAATTGCAAACTGCATCAGTTAGAGAATAGACAAACATTTCATCTTTTAAACTTAAATTTTCAAAGGGTTAAAGTAGATTATAAGCTTTTTATTTTCATAGCACAAAAAGTAGAATTTATAGGTTAAGTTAACTAGATTAGTGCTTATCATAGCTAATTAGTTGTTTAGATTATATATTTTTGCCTGCAATTTAGTAATTAGACATTTAATAAAAAAATTCAAAACCCAAAAAATGTGTAATATCTATCTGCAAAAGCCATTTTTCCACTAGCATAATTTAGTCTTTTTAACTTTCAAGAATAGTATATTAAAGCCTGGTTTTTTAATATTTTGAAGATACAACTTTAGAGATATAAGTTAAAAAGTTCTAAGGATCGTTAGCTGTCTTAAAAATAAGTTCAAAATAGCAAGTTTCTGGTTTGGGAAAAATAAACAGTTTTTTTCTTTAAAAGCCTTATTAGATGATTTATACATATAGCATGTAGTTTATGTGAGATTTATTGTATTTTAACTAGCATACAGGTTAATCTTTAGTGATAGAAAAAGCTTAATAAAGATATGTCTTAGGTTTTATTATTAACTTTTCCATAAGAAGAAACCAAAAAATTCACTCAGTACCTGCTGAGTAATAAAGCATTATAAGGCAACTACTTTATTAAGCATTTGAGATTCAAAATACTTTTCAAAAGAGGTTTTAGAGAGCTTATAGGTCTAGCTTTAATAAAATATAAGTCTCAAAACCATAAGGTTCTGTTTACATAGTTAAAATTAAGCCGAAAGTAGCTAAGTTGTCTGTTTGGATTTCATATAATCTAAATTGCTTATATGAAATCTTAGCTTATGGCTATACTATTGTGCTCATTTCCTAGCTCAGTTTAGCTAATATGATAGTTATAGATAGGTTTTTTTTTTTTTATTAAATTTTTAAGCATTAATTGTCATTATTTATAGCTCATTAAGCTCTTTATATTGAAGATTACAAAGCAATAACGCAAAAACCAATTATAGTGTAATCATGTTGTGTTTTTTAAGCCAATTTTTAGCTTAATGATAAGTTCACTACAAGTTTTGTTTTTTATAAAGAGTGCTAATTTTCATCTTTCTACAACTTGTGCTTTTAAAAGTTTCTAAAAACAAAAAGAATTTTCAAAAAGCAGAAGCATGGGATTCGAACCCATGACCTAGCTCTTCACACATACACGTCTCACACCCAACACACACTACCATTGTGCTACAATAGCTCATCCGTTAGAGTTTGCCTTTAGTTAATTCTTATACACATTTTGAGCTCTTTTGCATAATAAGCTATTTTGGCTTATTTCACAGCTTATTCGAATAAAGCAGTTTTCACCACTTCTTTTTTCTAGATTCTACCATTTTTCACAGCTGATTTTTTGTAATTTTTTAAGTTTTTTTATAAATAGTTTACGTATTATTAAACATTTAATTATTGTTAACATCGTATTTTAATTCATAAAAAAATCATAAAAAAGTCTAAAAATATAATTCTTTTTTAGAAAATTTTCTTTAACATTAGAACCTAGGAAAATTTGATTTGCGTTCGTAGGGTTAAAATTGCAAAATCTTTTTTTTTAAAGAACGGGATTGAATCCCGTTCATATTTTTAGTGATTTTTAGCTTAAAACTCTTTCGTTTTTGGACTACTTATCTTGCCCTAGCCTTTATCGTCAATAAATCTATAAAAACCAAAAAGATCATTTAGGACTTAATTATGATAATTTAGGGTTTTTAGGTCCCGTTTAAGATTCCCGATTTGCGTTTTTAGTTAAAATCTAATTCCCATATTGTTTTTTCGTAGTTAGGTTTAATTGTCCCTTTATTTGCTCACTATTGGGATTTTAGAAAACAAATCATCTTCGAACTAATTCAAGTCATTGTCCAAATAAACAAACGAATCTTAATTTCATAAGTCTTGGAAACGACCCGGTAATCACCTACCGGTAAAAAACTTAGTATTTTTGTAAGATTTTTCCCCACTACCTTGACCTCAAGGATAGTTTAGGAATTTTTCTATACTTCGATATAATACGTATATACTATTGACTAAGATCAATATTTGGCAGCGCTGCCAGAGGATTTGTGATTAAGATACCTTTTTTTTGAAGTTTGTCTATCGAGATTTGGAGAACCGTTTCCGTCTTAGAAAGGTTACGCTTTTTGAAAAAAAATAGTCAAAAATACAAAAAAAATTAAAAATAAAAAAAAGTAAAAAATATTTTTCTTTCTTTATTAATAAAAGTAGAACATTATAAATAAGAAAAATAACAAAAATATTTGCTCTAGCGCGGATTTTTTGATTTTCTGTGAATTTATGAATATAAGAAATAAAAAAAAATTACAAAAGTTGTGTAAAAGAAACACAACAAATAATACGCTTACAGACTTAGGTATTATCCATCAATAAGTTCCGAATGTTGTCCTTAAAGATAAAAAATTTTTTTTACCCGTTTGTGTCTACTTACGAAAAAGGCGCACGCTCTTTTGTAAAATTTCTTTTTACTTAAGAGAGTTACCCTAAGTTTGTTGATTATTCGGTAAACAAAAATATTTTCTTTTCTCTTTTTCTTTTATCATTTCATTTGTTTGTTTAGTGCATGCGCACTAGAAATTCCAATTTTCCAAATAATTCAAACGTAACCATTCCGAGACGTCAAATAAGACGTGCTCCAAACGTAGTCGAACCCGAGCTTCGTACAATCGTTACTCCAATAAGCGGAACGTACAATGGAGAGCTACTCCGAAGACCCACGGAAGGGTCCGGAGAAGCTATCGTTTTATCAAAAATTAATGCGGATCATTTTGAAATCAAAATGAATTTGTTACAATTGGTTCAAGCGAACCCGTTTCACGATTTAGAGAACGAAAAATCCTCATGCTCATATTAATAGTTTCAAAAGGATTACCTCAACTTTACAATTTAGGAATGTCCAAACGATGTTATTAACTAATGATGTTCCAAAAATTTCACTCGAGGGGGCTGCTAAAACTTGGTACGAGAAAGAACCTCCTAATTCAATCTTGACTTGGGAGGATCTCGTTACCAAATTCGTGAATCAATTTTTCCCTCCTCGAAAATGACTCACTTAAAGAATAAAATCTCTCGATTTACCCAAAAATTCGATGAGTCTTTTAGTGAAGCGTGGGAACGATTTAAGGAAATGCTTAGAGCTTGTCCCTCACCAATTAGGATTTACGGAGTTTAACCCAAGTTGATAACCTTTATAACGGTTTAAATGTACAACGATCAAATCCCTTAAATGCCGCGGCGGGTGGAAATTTGTTAAGTAAGACGACTAGAGAGGCCTTAAATATAATTGAAAACAAATCAAAAATGCGTTTATTCACGAAAAACAAACCAAAATGCTTCTAGATGAAAATGACTTACAAGGGAAAAGTGTTATTAAGACTGATGAAGAATTTTGATAAGCATGCGGATCAACTTTCCGACCTTAGTCGAGATTGTTTCTACAAAGTTGTCCCTCCCTGCTTCCCTCAAAGCGTTGAGGAAACCTGCGTTACTTGAGGTTTGGGGGGGTGGTCATTCATTGGTAAAATTGTCCGACTACCGATAACAATCAAGCTAGTGTTTGTGCGACTACAGGTACTTACAATCAAGTTAACATTCCGAACCGTGTTAGTAACCAAATGGCAACCACAACCTCCCGGAATAACTCCGTGCAAATCAATGGTTAAAATAGGTTAAATCAAAATCAGTTCAAGGGAATAATTTTAATCGTGGAAATAATTTTCAAGGGAATAATTTTAATCGGGGAAATAATTTTCATGGTAATCAAGGATTTCAAAATAATCATGCTCCGAATTTTCAAAACCAAGGATTTCAAAACCAACATTTTCAAGTGCCTAATAATCAAGTTCAACAAGAGATTTCAAATGATTTCAAATGAATTTTCAAAACCAAGGATTTCAAATGTTGAGAAACATGCAAAATCAAATCAACTCGTTGAAAGGAGACCTTAAGAATGAAATTCAAAACACGATAAAATCTCAACAAGCCGTCATGATGAATCAACAAACTACCTTTCAAAATAATTTGCAAAACATGATATGTGGATTGTTTCAAAACCAAACCTCAACTTCGGGTACTCTTCCGAGTAATACCATTCCAAACCCGAAGGGTGAGATGAAAGCGATCACTACTCGAAGTGGTGTTGCTTACGAGGGACCCTCGATTCCTACTAATCCTTCTCCTAAAAAGGTAGTGGAACGAGAAATCGAGGAGACAACGGATAAGGAGCAATCTAATTTCCAAAGAAGTACCCCTCAAATCCCACCTCCGGTTACCCCCATTTCTATTCCGGAACCCGATGTTCCAAAGACTTTGCCTAAAACTACTCCCATTCCGAAACCCGATGTTCCGAAGAATTTACCTAAGCCAAATATTCCATATCCTTCTCGACTTAATCAAAGAAAATTTCGTGAAAAGGCTTCGTATCAAAAAGAGAAGATTTTTCAAATGTTTCAAGATTTGCGTTTTGACATAAGTTTCGCGGATGCTTTGTTTTTGATGCCAAGATTTGCTCCTACGACTAGGAATTTGCTCATGAATAAGGAAAATTTTCTTGAATTAGCTAAGATACCGTTAAACGAGAATTGCTCGGTGATGCTCCTCAAAAAGCTTCCCAAAAAGCTTGGAGATCCCGGTAAGTTTATTATTCCATGCAATTTTCCGGGAATGGATGTATGTCACACCTTGGCCGATCTTGGCACAAGCATAAATCTTATGCCTCTTTCCTTTTGGAAAAAGCTTTCCCGACCAAAACTTACACCAACTCGGATGACTTTAGAGTTAGTGGATCGATCCATAACTCATCCTAAAGGACTCGCCGAAGACGTTTACGTTAAAGTGGGAAAATTTCATTTTCCTACCGACTTTGTTGTTGTTGATTTTGAAGCCGATCCTCGAGTACCTCTCATACTTGGGAGATCCTTTTTGAGGACCGGTCGTGCTTTAATTGATGTTTATGGAGAAGAAATAACCCTTAGAGTTGATAATGAAGCCGTCACTTTTAATCTCAATCAAACGACGAGATACTCCTCTTCATATGATGAGGTGTCGATTAACCGAATTGACATCATTGATGAGGTTTGTAAGGAGTATGTTCCGGAATTGCTAGGGTTTTCTAATAAATCTTCGGGTGGCAATCCTACCCTGACGTCTGAGCCGTTTACTTCCGAATTCATTTTAGAAGAGATTGAAACTTATCTCAAGGATGATTCGATTTCACCAGAAATTGATCATGCCGATTGCAATCCGGAGGGAGATATTTGCTTAATTGAAAAATTGTTAAATAATGTCCCGTTTCAACTTCCTTCGATGGACCTTAAACAAAGTGAAGTTACCAAGGCGAAACCTTCAATTGAAGAGCCTCCGAAATTAGAATTAAAAGATTTACCGTCTCACTTGGAATATGCTTACTTGGAAGAAAACGACAAGTTACCAGTGA